>CABEEJ010005030.1:17414-55425 GCA_901482245.1 Timema douglasi
CAAAGTTGCCTAAATCTTCCGAAGAAATTCAATTTGCCATAGATTCAATTGAAATAAAAACTATTCAAGACGAAAATTTTTTGTTGAGAAACGAAAAAGAGAAGGAGATCGTGATATTTTATTGTCACTCGAATCTTGAGTATTTGTGCCAGAATGAAATTGTGTGACTGGATGGAACCTTTGAATACGCACCAAAACATTTTCTTCGGCTTTTTACTGCATACATACTTCTAGTATTTTGCCTACTTAAAAACAAGAAAAAGCAGCGCTACATTGACGCTATGAGAATCCTAAAGGAGGAGTGCGAGAAGAGACAACATCACCTTCAACCTTTATACATTGTGATTGATTTCGAGCAAATATTGTTAACTAAATTATATTTTTTGACTTGTGTCCTTCTTACCGCCAGACATAGCATTAATATGTGTTTATGTTCAGAGTTGGCGCAATTCGGGTCCTGTCTTGGGAAGGGGGTTATTGGCGCAATTCGGGTCCGGTCTGGGGGGGCACTTTTAAGCTCTTGGCGCAATTCGGGTCCGAGCTAAGAGAATTGGCGCAATTCGGGCGAGCCCTTTACCCTCATTTGCGTGGAGGGAGAGTGGAAAACAATGTTGGGAAAAAACTTAGTACACCCGACCGAGATTCGATCCTCGATTCACCTGTCATCGGAAGTCTCGTCTACTGCGAATATAATGCGTTAGACCACGTGGCCAATGAATTGGGTCTAGATAGTTTCTATATCTACTTTCACCTATTCATACGTCGAGTAATGTGATCTGCACTTAATATACGTTTATATATATCTTATCAATAATTATAAAATTCGAGAATTTAAGAAAAATTGCTTGACATATTGATTTATCTGGTACATTCATAGTCACTATTTTAATTTAAAATTGTTCTTCCTATAAATAAAAAAGAGTTTGTTTGTCTGTCGTGAGTATCGAGCGATATATCGCACGCAGAGGGTTGAAATGTTAAATTACGTGGCCTCTGTGAACACAATATGTGCACATTCAGACAGGAATTTCAACATTTTGATGATGTTTTTAATTAACTCAAAAGCGGGTCGGTAGAAATAAAGTGAAGAGATTTTTTTTTCTGTTTGTTAGAACCAACGCCGGGTATTTCTGCTAGTATTTAATAAATAAATACAATAAAATTAAATTAATATGCTATTTTTTTTAAGTTTTGTTGTCCTAGACGTCTTCGCTATTTGCTTAATAACCCGATTCTCTTACGAAAAACCTTCCTGAAGGCTTTTTTTCCTACCAAAATACTTTTATATACAGTCTGATTTTCATATAATGCCTATTATTTGAAAATTGAAAAATAATGTTGCCATAATGACGCGAATAAAAATATTATATATATTTTGTATTCTTTGTCCGTTTAATTAATACTGTAAAGAGAAACTATACAGAAATCCATAAGGAAGTGTTATTGGAAGATTTTGATAACTTTTTAATTACTAAATTAATGTTGGTGGTTGACGGTGAGCTTCATGTAAAAATCTGAGTATAATAGAATTCTGATAGGAAAAAGGTTTTCCAGATGTCTCTCTTAAAGAAAATCGGCCTATAGACTCACTAACTGGCCATGCTTTGATGTTTGATGCTGGTTCTTACATATGAACCAGTAGCTTACATAATCGCTAGACAATGCTCTTATGAACTCATCATATTTCGGATTATTAAAATGCAGAGGCAATCCCAACGCCCATTAAGTATTTATGGTATTCTCTATTATAGTGGTTCTTAAACTTTTTTTTTTTAGATTGTCCCCTTGGTCATGACATAATGTTTATTGTACTGTACCTCACATGATAAATTTCCTCCAAATTACAATTACCAGGTAATCAATCAAAGAAGAAAATTTCCCTCAGTCATCTCAAAAATTCCCCAACACGGCCATGGTAACAAACGGTCGTCTTCAAGAACTGTTCTTATTGACGCGGAAGGATACTTTGGTTGGTTGTGAAGCCACGCCATGCCTTTCACCCTTCCGCCCACCATCCCACAATATAGGTTTTAGACTTGCACTCGACAGGGCCAAGGGCCTTAAGCTGCTCAATACTCATGTAGCCCCTGAAAGTCGCGTACCCCAGTTTGAAAACCACTGCCCTATAATATATCAATAACACAGGAAACTCATCTTGTGGACAGGTGGGCAAAGGTATCAGTCTAGTCTTGTCTTCTTTGCCGATGGCAAGTAGGTCAGGGCTCTAATCTCAGATGTGTGTGCCGAGGTTCTCCCCTTACCCCCATTAAATAGTCTCCTACTTTTCATCCACGCAAATGCAGATACACTTGGTCTACATTCTACCTTCATCATCCCGGCGCCATTAATCAAATAGCTTGGATGAGTAGTAACACGCGCGATACACGAAAAAATAACATTTTGTGTGAATTTGTTCCTCCCCTCACCGGTATATTTGCATATTTACACCAGGGTTATGGGGAATAGGAAAGTAGCATTCAGAGAGTTGTTCCCAATGTGACGATCATATTTACACCAGGGTTATGGGGAATAGGAAAGTAGCATTCAGAGAGTTGTTCCCAATGTGACGATCATATTTACACCAGGGTTATAGGGAATAGGAAAGTAGCATTCAGAGAGTTGTTCCCAATGTGACGATCATATTTACACCAGGGTTATAGGGAATAGGAAAGTAGCATTCAGAGAGTTGTTCCCAATGTGACGATCATATTTACACCAGGGTTATAGGGAATAGGAAAGTAGCATTCAGAGAGTTGTTCCCAATGTGACGATCATATTTACACCAGGGTTATAGGGAATAGGAAAGTAGCATTCAGAGAGTTGTTCCCAATGTGACGATCATATTTACACCAGGGTTATAGGGAATAGGAAAGTAGCATTCAGAGAGTTGTTCCCAATGTGACGATCATATTTACACCAGGGTTATAGGGAATAGGAAAGTAGCATTCAGAGAGTTGTTCCCAATGTGACGATCATATTTACACCAGGGTTATAGGGAATAGGAAAGTAGCATTCAGAGAGTTGTTCCCAATGTGACGATCATATTTACACCAGGGTTATAGGGAATAGGAAAGTAGCATTCAGAGAGTTGTTCCCAATGTGACGATCATATTTACACCAGGGTTATAGGGAATAGGAAAGTAGCATTCAGAGAGTTGTTCCCAATGTGACGATCATATTTACACCAGGGTTATAGGGAATAGGAAAGTAGCATTCAGAGAGTTGTTCCCAATGTGACGATCATATTTACACCAGGGTTATAGGGAATAGGAAAGTAGCATTCAGAGAGTTGTTCCCAATGTGACGATCATATTTACACCAGGGTTATAGGGAATAGGAAAGTAGCATTCAGAGAGTTGTTCCCAATGTGACGATCATATTTACACCAGGGTTATAGGGAATAGGAAAGTAGCATTCAGAGAGTTGTTCCCAATGTGACGATCATATTTACACCAGGGTTATAGGGAATAGGAAAGTAGCATTCAGAGAGTTGTTCCCAATGTGACGATCATATTTACACCAGGGTTATAGGGAATAGGAAAGTAGCATTCAGAGAGTTGTTCCCAATGTGACGATCATATTTACACCAGGGTTATAGGGAATAGGAAAGTAGCATTCAGAGAGTTGTTCCCAATGTGACGATCATATTTACACCAGGGTTATAGGGAATAGGAAAGTAGCATTCAGAGAGTTGTTCCCAATGTGACGATCATATTTACACCAGGGTTATAGGGAATAGGAAAGTAGCATTCAGAGAGTTGTTCCCAATGTGACGATCATATTTACACCAGGGTTATAGGGAATAGGAAAGTAGCATTCAGAGAGTTGTTCCCAATGTGACGATCATATTTACACCAGGGTTATAGGGAATAGGAAAGTAGCATTCAGAGAGTTGTTCCCAATGTGACGATCATATTTACACCAGGGTTATAGGGAATAGGAAAGTAGCATTCAGAGAGTTGTTCCCAATGTGACGATCATATTTACACCAGGGTTATAGGGAATAGGAAAGTAGCATTCAGAGAGTTGTTCCCAATGTGACGATCATATTTACACCAGGGTTATAGGGAATAGGAAAGTAGCATTCAGAGAGTTGTTCCCAATGTGACGATCATATTTACACCAGGGTTATAGGGAATAGGAAAGTAGCATTCAGAGAGTTGTTCCCAATGTGACGATCATATTTACACCAGGGTTATAGGGAATAGGAAAGTAGCATTCAGAGAGTTGTTCCCAATGTGACGATCATATTTACACCAGGGTTATAGGGAATAGGAAAGTAGCATTCAGAGAGTTGTTCCCAATGTGACGATCATATTTACACCAGGGTTATAGGGAATAGGAAAGTAGCATTCAGAGAGTTGTTCCCAATGTGACGATCATATTTACACCAGGGTTATAGGGAATAGGAAAGTAGCATTCAGAGAGTTGTTCCCAATGTGACGATCATATTTACACCAGGGTTATAGGGAATAGGAAAGTAGCATTCAGAGAGTTGTTCCCAATGTGACGATCATATTTACACCAGGGTTATAGGGAATAGGAAAGTAGCATTCAGAGAGTTGTTCCCAATGTGACGATCATATTTACACCAGGGTTATAGGGAATAGGAAAGTAGCATTCAGAGAGTTGTTCCCAATGTGACGATCATATTTACACCAGGGTTATAGGGAATAGGAAAGTAGCATTCAGAGAGTTGTTCCCAATGTGACGATCATATTTACACCAGGGTTATAGGGAATAGGAAAGTAGCATTCAGAGAGTTGTTCCCAATGTGACGATCATATTTACACCAGGGTTATAGGGAATAGGAAAGTAGCATTCAGAGAGTTGTTCCCAATGTGACGATCATATTTACACCAGGGTTATAGGGAATAGGAAAGTAGCATTCAGAGAGTTGTTCCCAATGTGACGATCATATTTACACCAGGGTTATAGGGAATAGGAAAGTAGCATTCAGAGAGTTGTTCCCAATGTGACGATCATATTTACACCAGGGTTATAGGGAATAGGAAAGTAGCATTCAGAGAGTTGTTCCCAATGTGACGATCATATTTACACCAGGGTTATAGGGAATAGGAAAGTAGCATTCAGAGAGTTGTTCCCAATGTGACGATCATATTTACACCAGGGTTATAGGGAATAGGAAAGTAGCATTCAGAGAGTTGTTCCCAATGTGACGATCATATTTACACCAGGGTTATAGGGAATAGGAAAGTAGCATTCAGAAAGTTGTTCCCAATGTGACGATCATATTGACACAAGGGTTATAGGGAATAGGAAAGTAGCATTCAGAAAGTTGTTCCCAATTTGACGATCATATTTACACCAGGGTTATAGGGAATAGGAAAGTAGCATTCAGAGAGTTGTTCCCAATGTGGCGATCATTTTTAAACCAGGGTTATAGGGAATAGGAAAGTAGCATTCAGAGAGTTGTTCCCAATGTGATTATCATATTTACACCAGGGTTATAGGGAATAGGAAAGTAGCATTCAGAGAGTTATTCTCAATGTGACGATCATATTTACACCAGGGTTATGGGGAATAGGAAAGTAGCATTCAGAGAGTTGTTCCCAATGTGACGATCATATCAACTCCAGGGTTATAGGGAATAGGAAAGTAGCATTCAGAGAGTTGTTCCCAATGTGACGATCATATTTACACCAGGGTTATAGGGAATAGGAAAGTAGCATTCAGAGAGTAGTTCCCAATGTGACGATCATATTTACACCAGAATTATAGGGAAGAGGAAGTAGCATTCAGAGAGTTGTTGGCAATGTAACGATCATATTTTACACGCCCCTTTTGATAAATTTATAAAGGTAATCATATCTTATCCAACATAATAATATTCAAAATTTACTTAAATTACATTATACTTTGCAGTAAATATCTACGTGGTGCTCTCTATCGGCCACCCAGGCAAAATCTTCTTGAATGACAAAGGGGGAGAGATGAGGACACTCGTGTAATAGTCACCGAGCAGTTAGGACCTCTGTTCGTCAAGAGAAGACTTGTTTTATTAGTCTAATCACCGGATCGGAATCAGGACAGTAATATTACACTAACCTGGGGGTGCGTGAAGCACTGCCAGTAAGGGGGCGTGGAACACTGGGGAAATAACATTAACAATCACCTGGGGATTGAAAACATTTTTTAATTTCAATCCCTTTTCCAAAATAAGTAAGGTAATTTTTTCTTGCCGTATTTACAATATTGCTTACCGGCTGTAATTCATCCAGTAGGTGACCGACCAAAGTAAGACGCTCGCATAATGTACATTCACGTGTTTATTTTCAAACCCCGATTTGCCCCAAAATCTCCCCTCTGTCTATCATTGCGGCCACGTGCAACACAACCGAATGTTCAACTCTTGAGTCCCATAAAAACTAAACCGCGTTGTCAATTTGAAATGGAAAGTGATTTGCTGTGTACTCTATCAAATATTAAACCCAATATTCAAGAAATGTTGGAAAAAAAACTGTGCCAACTACGCTCACTAATTTTCGGAAAAATGTTGGTGTCACTATGCTATCAGTGTTATATTGATTTCTGTATATAATAAAGAAGTGACTAGAAAACAAAACTTTTTAAAGTTTGTTTTTATAATTTCTACCGAAAAATACGGAGAAAGGGGGCATACAAATTTGATGATCTAACAAGGGGGGCACAATCTAAAAAGTTTTGGAACCACTGATTTAGAGGAACTTTACCTGCATTTGCGTGGAGAGAGAGTGATAAATAAATTATTGGGGGGAAGGGGGGAGAATCACACCATATATAATCACTAAGCCATTAATTCACTTTACTTTCTAGGAGATTCGTCAAATTTTCTTTTTCTTTTAAATAACAACCCATTTTGCTTTTTATAGTGGTATTTTACCTGCACTTTCTAAACACACCGGTTATAGCAGTGTATGATTTCTTGACAACAAATAAATTGGGGTCATTGAAATAGTTTTATAACCTAAACAATTATTTAACAATTTGTTAGTACATTTTAAAACATGGTAAAATAGTTCAACGGGCTACAGTTCCACTGTTTTCTAATGAACACTCCAAGTTAGGGGTCGTCCATAAAACATTATTTTTCAATCCCTCCTCTCCCATATAACATCCCTCCTCCTCCCTGCCTCCAACTTGTGTTACGTAATTTCTCACATCAAGAGCGAATGCCATTGTTTCATAAGGAAGCTTTTGTGACACACAAAGAGAAATTCAGATTTAATACAAGTCGGAGTGTATTTTATCGGTTAACAATGATCTCTCCTCTTTGGCACCACAGTCAGTCACAGCCTACTATCGGCAACATAAAGCAGACTTCTGAGTCGCCTAAGTCTGTGATATCAATCGTAGCGCTTCGTAGCCGATGGCATTCACACGTCCATCACAGACTCTGCCTTAAAATATGAGTGAAGAATGACCCTGAGCATGGGACGATTCCTGAATAGCTCAGTGCGCTATGCCAAGGGTCTTGGGTTCGATTCCCGTGTATAGATTTAATTTTTCAATTCATGAATATGATACTTTACCCCCTTCGATGACCGCATGGTCTAACGCGCTACTCTCGCAATATAATATAATTCCCATGACGGGCAGATCGAGGTTTAAATCTCGGTAGGGTGTACTGAGGGTGGTTTCCCCCAAAATGGTTTTCCACTCTCTCTCTCTCTCTCTCTCTACATGCAAATGTAGGTACACTTCCTATAAATATAACCTTCCCAATTCCTAAAATCATTAGTGTAATTGGTCTATAAACGTTCAACCCGAACGGGTAGTAAGATGCGGTGATAAAAAAACGAATATATTACAATTGCTTACCATGATAATTGCGCACACCCAAGAAATAGCAACTTTTGCGTACAGTTGTTTTACTTTTAGACCTGAGTTGGCCGTTGGCCAACTTCAATGATTGACATAAATAATATAAAACTGTGTAGGATATTTTTACCCCCTCCCATTATACCATCGGTATAGGGGGGTCTTATTTGCTCCCAGAACCATTAACAAACCCTTTTTTTTTCAACCTGAGCTAACCTGAACTAACATAAACTAAGCTAAGATAAACTAACCTAACCCCGTTTCAATCCAGGGTGTACGCAATTATCACTCCGAAGCTTACCCCTACCTGGGTTGGGGTCGCCCACCTACTCAATCCTTTGGGCGCAATTGTCGGAACCGCCCCCCCACCCCTCAAAAAAAATTAAAAAAGAATTGGCGTGGCCTTACCCGTAGCCTATAGGGTCATTTTGATCTCCCAGGCTTCGTTATCCATACATAACTAATTGTACCAGCGTTAGCTCTCTCCATTGATTAAATTGTACTATTATTAATGGTACATTAGGACGTGTCACAAGTAGCCTGTTCAAAGAATAAATAAATACCCTACCATTGTAAAAACCAACCTGAATCCTATGGTAGTGCCTTTGATCTATGATGGACCACTTTAACCACACAACATTGATAAACCGTCAATCATGTTATCGATAAAACATTCTGTTTTATTCGGAAAGTTTGAACTTATCGACGGTACGCCATACGTTTTAATAGGTGTAGTAACAGGGTGTGATAAGTACTAACTTAATCCAGAGCAACACGCCTATTACTTCAGTTTAACATTCAGGGCCAGAACTGAAGTGTCCAGGTAATAGGACAAAACTGCACACGATTATTATATACCCACTCCGGTGTCCAACCAAACTCGCCTAAGAAAGCCTTTTTATTTCTGTGCAGCGTCTTAGTACTCCTAGGGGCGATCCGTTTACTTACACCAATGCGGTAGCGACGAGGAATACACATTAGGCTACTCATTAAATATATCAGCATTTGCATGAAGAGAATTTAGGAAACCATTTAGAGAAAAAACAGCTTAAGTGAACTCTGCAGGGATCCGAACTCTGATATACCGGTCATAAGTAATCCATTGTATAGCGAGATTGACAACTTAAACAGTGAGACCACTTGTGCGGGTTTTTAATCGCTCCGCATCTTAATACCCGTACGTGCTACCCGCATATTTACAGCGAGGGGACCCGCTTCGGCCGTCGAATGATCTCGGGTGTCACTCGCCAATAAAATGGATTACAGATGACTGGAATGTCGGGGCTCTAATCTTGGTCGGCTGTTCTGAGGGGGATTTTTTTTTAACGGTTCACCACTCTCTCCGCGCAAATGCGGGTATATTTAATCTAAACTAAGCCGTCCTCATCCCTTACAGCATTTAGATGCGGGTAATTCAAACAGGTAGTAAGACGCGATGCACACATTATTTTTTATTTAGCAACGCGTCCTACTACCCGTTCGAGTTATACGCTTAAGTACTAATTACGCTAATTGATTATGAAAAGTAAAGGTTGAATTTAGAGGAAGTGGATCCGCATTTGCTTGGGGGGAAGAGTGGAAAACCGTTTTAGGAAAACCACCCCCCGTTCACCCGACCGAGATTCGAACCTCGATCCATCCGTTCTTGGCAGACTAGCTCAACACGAAACTAGTGCGTTAGCTAACCTCGCCACCGAGGCGGGTCAAAAAAAGTAAAATACACTAATGTGTGCAGTGGAAGGAGGTTGGGGAACTATTTAGTGAACACCACCTCACTACTCCAGGATTTGAACCCCGTACTCCCCATTACCATCAAACGATACAATGCTATAATAACGCCTCTATCCACGTGTCCACCGATGCGGGTATTCTATGAATGTAGTCACTCACCCAAGTGTTCATGGTTGACGAGGTTGGTTGATGGCACTGAGGTGTGGCTCATTGATACATCCAGGACTATATACCTCTCGGAAGAGGGCGGGAGTGGGGGTCACTGTGAGGGTGGGAGTGCTTTGTACAATCACGTCCCGTGTCCTGGAGCACGGTAGCTGGGTTACGAGTTACAACCTTGAAACCTTTATACAGAGCTCTAATGAATTGTTCCCTTTCTGGCTGAAGACCTAACGACCGGCAGAGTCATTGCTGACTACTACAAGGCCTGACACTGACCTCAGAGGGTCGAGCTCTGATTGGGGGCTGTAGTTTCCAACCCTCATTCCAGGGGATTGCTGACTACTACAAGGCCTGACACTGACCTCAGAGGGTCGAGCTCTGATTGGGGGCTGTAGTTTCGAACCCTCATTCCAGGGGATTGCTGACTACTACAAGGCCTGACACTGACCTCAGAGGGTCGAGCTCTGATTGGGGGCTGTAGTTTCCAACCTTCATTACAGGGGATTGCGGACCACTACAAGGCCTGACACTGACCTCAGAGGGTCGAGCTCTGATTGGGGTCTGTAGTTTCCAACCTTCATTCCAGGGGATTGCTGACTACTACAAGGCCTGACACTGACCTCAGAGGGTCGAGCTCTGATTGGGGGCTGTAGTTTCCAACCCTCATTCCAGGGGAATTGCTGACTACTACAAGGCCGGACACTGACCTCAGAGGGTCGAGCTCTGATTGGGGGCTGTAGTTTCCAACCCTCATTCCAGGGGATTGCTGACTACTACAAGGTCTGACACTGACCTCAGAGGGTCGAGCTCTGATTGGGGGCTGTAGTTTCCAACCTTCATTCCATGGGATTGCGGACCACTACAAGGCCTGACACTGACCTCAGAGGGTCGAGCTCTGATTGGGGGCTGTAGTTTACAACCTTCATTCCAGGGGATTGCGGACTACTACAAGGCCTAACACTGACCTCAGAGGGTCGAGCTCTGATTGGGGGCTGTAGTTTCCAAACCTCATTCCAGGGGATTGTGGACCACTACAAGGCCTGACACTGACCTCAGAGTGTCGAGCTCTGATTGGGGGCTGTAGTTTACAACCCTCATTCCAGGGGATTGCGGACTACTACAAGGCCTGACACTGACCTCAGAGGGTCGAGCTCTGATTGGAAGGCTGTAGTTTCCAACCTTCATTCCATGGGATTGCGGACCACTACAAGGCCTGACACTGACCTCAGAGAGTCGAGCTCTGATTGGGGTCTGTAGTTTCCAACCTTCTTTCCAGGGGATTGCGGACCACTACAAGGCCTAACACTGACCTCAGAGGGTCGAGTTCTACTTGGAGGCTGTAGTTTCCAAAGTTCATTCCAGGGGATTGCGGACTACTACAAGGCCTGACACTGACCTCAGAGGGTCGAGCTTTGATTGGGGGCTGTATTTTACAACCTTCATTCCAGGGGATTGCGGACTACTACAAGGCCTAACACTGACCTCAGAGGGTTGAGCTCTGATTGGGGGCTGTAGTTTCCAAACTTCATTCCAGGGGATTGTGGACCACTACAAGGCCTGACACTGACCTCAGAGGGTCGAGCTCTGATTGGGGTTCGAGTTCTGATTGGAGGCTGTAGTTTCCAAACCTCATTCCAGGGGATTGCGGACTACTACAAGGCCTGACACTGACCTCAGAGGGTCGAGCTCTGATTGGGGGCTGTAGTTTCCAACACTTCATTCCAGGGTATTGCTGACTACTACAAGGCTTGATACTGACCTCAGAGGGTCGAGCTCTGATTGGGGCCTGTAGTTTCCAACCTTCATTCCAGGGGATTGCGGACCACTACAAGGCCTAACACTGACCTCAGGGGGTCGAGTTCTGATTGGGGGCTGTATTTTCCAACCCTCATTCCAGGGGATTGCGGACCACTACAAAGCCTGACACTGACCTCAGAGGGTTGAGATCTGATTGGGGGCTGTAGTTTACAACCCTCATTCCAGGGGATTGCGGACCACTACAAGGCCTGACACTGACCTCAGAGGGTCGAGCTCTGATTGGAGGCTGTAGTTTCCAACCCTCATTCCAGGGGATTGTGGACCACTACAAGGCCTGACACTGACCTCAGAGGGTCTTGCTCTGATTGGGGGCTGTAGTTTCCAACCTTCATTCCAGGGGATTGCGGACTACTACAAGGCCTGGCACTGACCTCAGAGGGTCGAGCTCTTATTGGGGGCTGTAGTTTCCAACCTTCAATCCAGGGGATTGCGGACTACTACAAGGCCTGACAATGACCTCAAAGGGTCGAGTTCTGATTGGGGGCTGTAGCTTCCAAACCTCATTCCAGGGGATTGCCGACTACTACAAGGCCTGACACTGACCTCAGAGGGTCGAGCTCTGATTGGGGGCTGTAGTTTCCAAACCTCATTCCAGGGGATTGCTAACTACTACAAGGCCTGACACTGACCTCAGAGGGTCGAGCTCTGATTGGGGGCTGTAGTTTCCAACCCTCATTCCAGGGGATTGCTGACTACTACAAGGCCTGACACTGACCTCAGAGGGTCGAGCTCTGATTGGGGGCTGTAGTTTCCAACCTTCATTCCAGGGGATTGCGGACCATTACAAGGCCTGACACTGACCTCAGAGGGTCGAGCTCTGATTGGGGGTTGTAGTTTCCAACCCTCATTCCAGGGGATTGCTGACTACTACAAGGCCTGACATTGACCTCAGAGGGTCGAGCTCTGATTGGAGGCTGTAGTTTCCAACCCTCATTCCAGGGGATTGTGGACTACTACAAGGCCTGACACTGACCTCAGAGGGTCGAGCTCTGATTGGGGGCTGTATTTTCCAACCCTCATTCCAGGGGATTGCGGACTACTACAAGGCCTGACACTGACCTCAGAGGGTTGAGCTCTGATTGGGGGCTGTAGTTTCCAACCTTCATTCCAGGAGGATTGCGGACCATTACAAGGCCTGACACTGACCTCAGAGGGTCGAGTTCTGATTGGGGTCTGTAGTTTCCAACCCTCATTCTAGGGGAATGCTGTTTTATTTTATTAAAGTTCATTCTATGGGCCTTTAAATTATATGTTTTTCTACTAGCTATATACTAATTAACTCAAATGTGTTAGGAATGCGGAAGGTTGAATTTAAGGGCAGTGTACTCGTATTTGCGTGCATGGAGAGTGTAAACCATTTAGGGAAAACCACCCTCAGTATACCCGACTGAGATGTGGACCCCGATCTCCCCGTCATTGTCAATCAAGTTAGTACATTACGAGAGGGACGCCTTAGACCTTGCGGCCACCGAAGCGAGTAATTATATAGTTTAAAGTTGTTACTATCTTACACACCGGCACTAGCCAACATAAAACTGTCTTCTCAGTTAAGAGTCCTGTGTTCGATACACGGCATGGCTGAAAAATGTATAATTGGTGAAATGTGGGTTTCCCCTTTCATAGTGCTGAATTAAAGGTCGGGGGGTTGGGTGTTGTGTCTGTCCTAGATTTAAGTTAGTTTGGAAGTCGTGTGCTGATAGAATCAGTCGGTTCAGAAAGTACTCGTTAAATACCTAAAATAAACGAAAACACTAAAAGCTACAAGCTATTGCATAGCGCCAAAAGTGGTGTTGTATCCCCCACCATTAGAAGCTTGGGAAAAGGCGCCAGTCTCGTTTAGTCTTCTTTTACATTGAAAGATAAGCCATTCTAAGGTATCAATCTCGCCGGGGATAGGGTCCTTGTAGGAGTACTGAGGATGATTTTTTCCTAAATGTTTAACTACTTTAGTTACACGTAAATGCTGATACATTTCCATTAACATTTTACTTTCCTCGTGTCTACTCAATTAGTGTAAATTTGTGGGTATACTGGACCGATAGTAAGATGCGATGAAACAATAAAATAAATAACAGGGAAGAGTTTGGATGAAATTAGCCACATTAGTTTTCATAGGAGGTGGTAAAATTACTTTGTGAAAAACCATCTCCAATGCACCCAGAAGGTATTCGAACAACGGCTTCCCATCAACGCTGACCAAGCTCTTTGCTACTTACTATCCATTTAATCTCTATGTTCTAAATGGACTTTCTTTGTCAAACCGACTATAGCTTAAGTGCCGTTGTGAACGTAGATAAAGGGTTAATAAATCACTGGATTACGAATTAACTGCTACACCGCCATTATCTTTAGTTGTATACTTAGGAGGATGTAAGATGGCTCGCATGATAAACGGTCGCGGGCCAGTAGAAATCGAGGCTATTTCGTTTAAGACTGCTTCTCAACTTACCTAAGGCGATGTCCGATGGAGTAACGAGACTTCAACCAAGAACTGATGGCGTAACGTAGAGTTCAGTAATTGTAGTCAATGTCGCGTACGACGACACACACGCATTCGCTCGCACTTTCCCTCGCGTTCGGCCAATGTCGATGTCGCGACGTCATCCATTCATCTGACGCAACCTGTCAACAGGATGGACATTGGAGTCGTCCAGGGCACAACCACGTCCAAGACGTCGGAATGTAAAGCCATGGTCGCAAGAGCGAGTGACTTTGGATCACCCATATATAAATAAATAGGCTTTACACACTCGTGTTAGACTGGACTGCTGAAGACGGGGAATATGGGATTCGAATCCCAGTCGGGTCTACGGAAGGTGGTTTTCCCTAAATGATTTCTCCCTCTCCTTCTCCGTAAATTAGGGAATATTACCTCTGAAATTCTTCCTTCCTCATCCATACCCCATTAGAGTGACTATCATATATGTGTACCTATAACCTGAACAGGTAGTAGGTCGCGAGGATAAAAAAAAAAGGGAGAACTGTTCATCGCACAGACTTTCTCCTTCTTTTATCTTAAAATTAGGACGTTTACTAAAAACAGTAAGATTTGTGACACTAAATAATATAAATTGTTGCATAAATATTCAACCAAAGAGCATACAAGAAATAATATACAATGTTATAGGAACATTAAGAAAAAAATAGTATTTCTGTCCATTAAATAGCATAAAAATCTATTTCAAAGCGGTGCACACAAATTGTGGAAAACCTCTTCCGAGTTTGGTTTCACCCTTACACCCACTGCGGAGTTTACAAGAAGAAGTGGAGGAGGGTAGAAGAGTTGTTTCACCCTTACACCCACTGCGGAGTTTACAAGAAGAAGTGGAGGAGGGTAGAAGAGTTGTTTCACCCTTACACCCACTGCGGAGTTTACAAGAAGAAGCGGAGGAGTGTAAAAGAGTTGTTTCACCCTTACACCCACAGCGGAGTTTACAAGAAGAAGCGGAGGGTAGAAGAGTTGTTTCACCCTTACACCAACTGCGGAGTTTACAAGAAGAATTGGAGGAGGGTAGAAGAGTTGTTTCACCCTTACACCCACTGCGGAGTTTACAAGAAGAAGTGGAGGAGGGTAGAAGAGTTGTTTCACCCTTACACCCACTGCGGAGTTTACAAGAAGAAGTGGAGGAGGGTAGAAGAGTTGTTTCACCCTTACACCCACTGCGGAGTTTACAAGAAGAAGTGGAGGAGGGTAGAAGAGTTGTTTCACCCTTACACCCACTGCGGAGTTTACAAGAAGAAGTGGAGGAGGGTAGAAGAGTTGTTTCACCCTTACACCCACTGCGGAGTTTACAAGAAGAAGTGGAGGAGGGTAGAAGAGTTGTTTCACCCTTACACCCACTGCGGAGTTTACAAGAAGAAGTGGAGGAGGGTAGAAGAGTTGTTTCACCCTTACACCCACTGCGGAGTTTACAAGAAGAAGTGGAGGAGGGTAGAAGAGTTGTTTCACCCTTACACCCACTGCGGAGTTTACAAGAAGAAGTGGAGGAGGGTAGAAGAGTTGTTTCACCCTTACACCCACTGCGGAGTTTACAAGAAGAAGTGGAGGAGGGTAGAAGAGTTGTTTCACCCTTACACCCACTGCGGAGTTTACAAGAAGAAGTGGAGGAGGGTAGAAGAGTTGTTTCACCCTTACACCCACTGCGGAGTTTACAAGAAGAAGTGGAGGAGGGTAGAAGAGTTGTTTCACCCTTACACCCACTGCGGAGTTTACAAGAAGAAGTGGAGGAGGGTAGAAGAGTTGTTTCACCCTTACACCCACTGCGGAGTTTACAAGAAGAAGTGGAGGAGGGTAGAAGAGTTGTTTCACCCTTACACCCACTGCGGAGTTTACAAGAAGAAGTGGAGGAGGGTAGAAGAGTTATTTCACCCTTACACCCACTGCGGAGTTTACAAGAAGAAGTGGAGGAGGGTAGAAGAGTTGTTTCACCCTTACACCAACTGCGGAGTTTACAAGAAGAAGCGGAGGAGGGTAGAAGAGTTGTTTCACCCTTACACCCACTGCGGAGTTTACAAGAAGAAGTGAAGGAGTGTAGAAGAGTTGTTTCACCTTTACACTCACTGCGGAGTTTACAAGAAGAAGCGGAGGAGTGTAGAAGCGTTGTTTCACCCTTACACCAGCTGCGGAGTTTACAAGAAGAAGTGGAGGAGGGTAAAAGAGTTGTTTCACCCTTACACCCACTGCGGAGCTTACAAGAAGAAGCGGAGGAGGGTAAAAGAGTTGTTTCACCCTTACACCCACTGCGGAGCTTACAAGAAGAAGCGGAGGAGGGTAGAAGAGTTGTTTCACCCTTACACCCACTACGGAGTTTACAAGAAGAAGCGGAGGAGGGTAGAAGAGTTGTTTCACCCTTACACCCACTGCGGAGTTTACAAGAAGAAGCGGAGGAGGGTAAAAGAGTTGTTTCACCCTTACACCCACTGCGGAGCTTACAAGAAGAAGTGGAGGAGGGTAGAAGAGTTGTTTCACCCTTACACCCACTGCGGAGCTTACAAGAAGAAGCGGAGGAGGGTAGAAGAGTGGTTTTAGCACTGCTTCTTAGTACCCAATTCGGATTATACGCCTATGTACTGAATTGAACTAATGTGTTAGGGATTTGGAAGGTTTAATAGAGAGAAAGTGCACCCGAATTTGCGTGTATGTAGTTGGGTTTTTTTAATCCTTACTTTCTATCCTAAGACCTAGACTGTAACTCAGGACCTATGTTAAATTGTTTCTCTATCTCCACTAATTACTAGTTTATCCAATTTACAATAATATTAATTAATTTAGTGTTGATTGTAGCTCCTAATCTAAGTGTCCTTATTTCCTCATCTAATTTTATCCTACTAGGTGGTCCGCCCCGGGTATTTTATTTCCCCGGTAACTTGCCCCGCTGGGTGTCCCACCGCTTCCGGATCTAGTAGTCCCGGATCGACGCGAGCCTCAGTGGGGGCGAGCATTCCCCTCTCCACCTGGGGAGGCACCCTATCAGAAATGTCGTTCCACCTACCTCCAGCTAAGACCACTACCTTGGACCTAAAACTAAACATGGTACAACATAAAACAATAGAAAACTAAAACTAACTTAACCTAATACATATCTTGCAACTCGGTGGCCGCAGATAATCTTGATATTCTTCCTCGTCTCTTCATCTGCTGATAACAAACAGTCAATGAAGAAACCCCACCGCCCCAGCTCAGCACCTCACTTGTTGCCAAGTGAGTTGCGTGAATGGAGAGTGGGAAACCACCCTAAATGAATCCGACCGGGATTGAACCCCGATCTTCCCGTTCTCAGCAGTCTAGTCCAACATGAAAGTAGCGCGTTAAAACACGCGGCACCGAAGTGGTTGGTAGAAGAGGTAAAGGATTGTAAATTAGGATTTGGATTCACAATAAGTAGGCCATTGGAAGCGGAGTTTGTGAATTTTTATCCTAATTTAATTCATGAAAGTTTACCCGCTTCATTGGCTGCATGGATGGTCTAACGCGCTACTCTCGTGTTGAACTAGACTGCCAATGACGGAGAGATCGAGTCTCGTTCGGGTGTTCTGAGGTTTTTTTCCAAAATTGTTTTCCACTCTACTCCCACCAAATGCCGGTACACTTCTTCTAAATATAACTTTATTCATTCCTAAAACCATTAGCTCAATTGGTACTCGTACATAAGCTGATCATCCGAACGGTTGGTAAGACGTGATAGTGTGGACCGTAAAGGTAAGCTTCCTATGGTCCGCATAGCACACCTAGGATTTTTTTTAAATTCTTACATCCGGCTACACGGAGCTGACCCGCGCCGCATGCTATCCATGTTTTTAAATTCTTACATCCGGCTACACGGAGCTGACCCGCGCCGCATGCTATCCATGTTTTTAAATTCTTACATCCGGCTACACGGAGCTGACCCGCGCCGCATGCTATCCATGTTTTTAAATTCTTACATCCGGCTACACGGAGCTGACCCGCGCCGCATGCTATCCATGTTTTTAAATGCTAGTGGCTACACGAGTCCGCATCGCACCTAAAGTGAATTTATATACAATAACATCGCGTAAGATTTTTAACTAATTCACTTTATTAAGCAAGCATAAGATTATTGTAACTGAAAAAAGAAAACAATTGTTATATTCTTTATAGACCGAGTTCTATTACAAAATAAGTTTGTATTTTTATTTTTACTTGCATAGGTTTTCACCTATTTTCATAAAATGAAGTTAGCTATTAACTACGAAGAGTAAAGTTTTAAGTTAGCCAATAATTAAGAAGAAGAATGTTTGCTGTTCAATAAGTTGTTGTTTATAATATTGTTCATCTTGTACGTAATGTTGGAACAATGACTACAGCGTCACACGTGTGAAAGACATGCCTAGTTTTACCAGGATAACAAAGTTGGAAAGCTCTCGAACACTTATTTCCGGTGGTAGGTGGCCCCACGGTCCGCACCGAGCAGTGCTCTCTCCACGATTCATCCACGCCCGTGCGGTGTGGCGGTGCTCCGAGGAGCCGGCAATGCTGATGGGACTCCTTGATGCGTGCGATGCGGACCGGTCAAACCCTCCTGACAACACGCCGCTGGTGCAAACAACTGACGGATTGAAGTATTGTGATGGGGTGATATATTTTTCAGCTCTACTAGATAAATATAAACGTGGTAAAACGTAATGTCCGCACCGATAGCCGCGTCTCTCTCACCGTCTGATCCTCATTCGTAAAATTAATACTATGGAGTTAACTGATATTTTTTTAAACTGTTCCTAAAAGGCGTTTAAGATATTGGATATATCGAGTGAATATTAAGGTTGGATTCATTTCAATTAACGTAAGGTGTCAGACTCCTGTGCTGGCGGCCAGGGTTAAATCCTCGGTCCCGGCAAAGATTTATCTGATTACCAAACCCTTCCTTCACCTCTGACAAGACATCTTGTGAATGTGTGGAATGCCAGGCCTCCACCGTGGTTCGGATTCCACGTTAAACTGTAGGTCCTTGATTTCATCTCACAATCACCCTACCATTACACATTAGCGTAAGTGCGTATAACCCGAACGGGTAGTAAGATGCGGTGCTAATAATAATAATAATAATAATAATAATAATAATAATATTTCAATTAACTATTAAATAAATTAACACAATTATTTGGCTAATTTTGCAAGATGACGAGCTCGTAAATTGAATAAGAAATAGCCAAGATGATACAAACATGAAGATATATGTTGTCCTAGCATATGAAAACTATACATAAGATTGCACTAGTGAAAATAAACAATATTGAGATTATACCAAAAATGTACTTTTTAAATACTCCTAATTCATAAAAGGGTGGTTTGGGGGTAAAGTGCTCACCTCAGGACCCGATATTCGTGGGTTCTTGAGTGTTAAAAATCCGTAGCACAACTTCCTTCGAAGAGAAGTAAAACTGTCGCTCCCATGTCGATTGCGGCCTGTAAAAGAACCCTGGAACATATGTGAAAATACCTTTCTCAGAAAAATGTGTAGACTCTTTCGCACTCACTCGTAGAAATACAATGTGGAAAGCAACGAGGAACTACCGCACTTTCACGGCTTTCCTAATCCGTATGATTTCTCCCTGATAGTGCGGGAAACACTAACTGGCAGAAGGGTTGAGTTCATGTCAAGCTCCAGACGGGCGGGAAGCGCATCAGTGAGGGTCGACCCTCAGGTTGAAGACTCATTATTACCCGCTTCTTTACTCTCGCCATAGACTAGATTGTCGATGATAAGGAGTTTGGGGTTCAAATCTTGGTCAGATATACCAAGAGGTTTTTTCCCTCTCCAAAAATTGGTTTCCAATCTCCCTCCACGCAAATGTAAGTACACTCTCTTTCTATAAGTGTAACCTTCCTTATCCTTAATTAGTACATAAGCGTATAACCCGAATGGGTAGTAAGATGCTGTGCCAAAAAAACTCATTATATTTAATAAAAAGTATTTTTTTGGCATTCTGTGTGTGTAGTGTGTTACATATGGTACTGCCCATGTTTTGTGTTTTTGTTACTATTATTATTATTATCGCATAGTTTTACAAGCAATAGATGCTTGCTAATGTGTGACAGCTCCTCTTTGTCGGAAACCTTCAACAACGCGTACCACAAGAGCCACGTGGTGTTTCTTATCCTCTGTTAAATAGCTACCTTAATTACCTTAATGTAACTAACCAAGCTGTTATATTTGTTAATTACGGCTATAGCCGCACCTAAATGACACCTGGACACGGGAATCAAAACCGGGACCTTTGGTTTGGATGCGGTGATAACTGTAATTATTATCAAATACAATAGCTTAGATATTTAATCCATCTTGATATTCGCACTCGTACAATTGTTATTGTTTATTTGGCAGCATAAGGCCCTCCCGGGTCGTTGTTATCCGATAGCCGCGCAAAGGTTCAGCTCTTCATTCTAAGATTTGTTATTTCAAAATATGTTTCCCGCCAAATTTAAGTCCAAAGATTCCAACAGGGCTCTTTTTACTTAACAACCCTATAGTTTGAGTTTTATTAATAGAAAATAAGTGTGTGAAAATTTGACATTAGCTAATTTTTAATCACACTTGTGGAGGTATTAGAAAATGCTTGATGAAAAGGGCTCAGGATTTAGCCTTCATTTAACAATTACAGTAATTTTTGATAGGTTCACAACAGATATGTTAAGATATTTGAAAACTAGCAGCGAGCTTTCCTCTTTATCTTGAGATAAAAAGTATCGTAGTTTTATTTCCTCTCTCTCTCTCTCTCTTATTGGCATTCCAAAAGGTTGTTTTAGGTGGAGTTACAAGGGGAATATAAGCTTAGACAAAAATTGAGAAGTAATTCCATAAAACGAAACAAACCATTGTATTTTAAGCCCTGTGGCCTGACAGCGATTGATTCTTTCTCCCTAAGCAACACCTTTATTAATCACTTATATTATGTAGCTTACTATTTCCACACATCCATCACAGAACCTGTCTTCAAATATGGGCGTGGAAACACTCTTATACATCTCAGTGTTATTAAACATACTTAGAGCATTAGCATACTAAGCCAAGGGTCCCGTTTTCGATTCCAGTGTCCAGGTGTCATTTTTCAAATTAAAAGAATAACTACCTAAACCTAGCAGAGACACATCGCTCAGCCTCCCAGCGGTCTGGTGTTGAGGTTAGAAATATTTCCCCATGTGCCCTAGGTTCGACACCAGGCTATTCCCGTCAAGCTCACTTGGAATCGAACCAGGAATCGTGGTTGACCACCCTAACCACGTTCCAACACCTCCAAGATCATATCTTGTCAGTTTTCAAGTTGTGGTCAACGAACGTGGGAGTCCCATTAAAAAACGCACCGTAACAAGGTGGACACTATTTCTCAGGCGGTGTTATTGTGGTCGAAACTAAGAAGTACTTACGTCACAGGATCTAGGTGTTTCTCTTGACGCAAGAACCGTCCATGTGAACTGTGTTCTAGTATCACGCTCTATTAAAGGGGGAAAACGGGGGGCGTAAGTCAAAGCAAGTATTTTTACAGTTTTATTAACTAAAAACCCGCTTCGGTGGGCGCATGGTCTAATGCGCCACTCTCATGCTAGACTAGACTTCCGATCATAGCGAGATCATAATTCTTTCCCAGTTGGGTACTTTTAGGGTGTTTTTTTTTCTTAAATGACTTTCCACTCTTCTTCCATGAAAATGCGGGCGCACTTCCTCTGACCTAAACGTTATTAATTCCTAACACATTAATATGATTATTAAATAGGTGTATAGCCTGAACAGGTAGTAGGACGCGATGTTAAAAAATATTGTCTAAAATAAATCCAATATTACTTCATTTGACATGTTTATTTTATTTTATTGTCAACAGATCTCGAACATTGGTCCTGGGCGTAGCGACATTTTACACAACCTGCTCTCGCTACTATACAAGTGTATGGCTAAATGCCGCAATGGCTATGACACACATTTAAGAACTGTTGAGTTAAAGGTGGCTTGGAAGGGAATGCCAGTGTTTTTTCATTTTTTATGGCAACACTTTTTTTGAAAAAAAAAATCAATTTTTCCTCCAGTAGAAACATAGAGTTTAAGATTCTTCACACGGTGATATCAACAGTTGTTGAATATCTGTCATGACAAACTTTTTAAACGAAGAGAAAAAGTTATTATTATTATTAGCACCGCGTCTTACTACCTGTTCGGGTTACACGCACTTACGCTAATGTGTAATGGTAGGGGGACTGTGAGATGAAATGGAGGACCTACAGTTTAACGTGGAATCCGAACCACGGTGGAGGCCTGGCATTCCCCACATTCACAAGATGTCTTGTCAGAGGTGAAGGAAGGGTTTGTTAATCAGATAAATCTTTGCCGGGACCGAGGATTGAACCCCGGCCGCCAGCACAGAAGTCTTGACACCTTACCCCTAGACTGCCAGGTCACCTTCAACAACTGTTGATATCGCCGTGTGAAGAATACTAATCTCTGTTTCTACTGGAGGAAAATTTTATTTATTTTTGCCAAAAAATAGTGTTGCCATAAAAATTTCGAAAACACTGGCTCTTCCTCACTTTCTCTTCCTTCCCACCTTAAATGTAAACAATTAAACTAAACATAGATATCTACAAAAGCAATATTTTATATATTTTTTTAAAAAAAAGGAAGATTTTTTGCTGTAAAAACTGTGAAAGATGCTGAGCTTAGCTCGGGTTCCCCTTCACCCCCCTTACCAGTAGCCTACTCTCCGACACCTCAGCTCAGTAGATAACGCTTCTGACTTACGAGTTGTTGATCTCGGGTTTGATTCTTGGAACGGCCTAAACATTTATCATCGGGGAAACTGGGCCCTTTCACAATGATGAATATCAACTGCTACCCGCACCGGAGAACACACGGATAGAGGCGTCAGTTTCGTAAAGTTTGGTTTGCTAATGACAAGGAAGTCAGGGTTTGAATCCTGGACGGGTATACTGAGGGTCGTTTTTTCTCCCTCCGCGCAAGTGCTGGTTGATATTATGTTAAATGTTATGTTGGTTTCAACCTTCCTTTGGCCTAAGTCACTAGCCTAATTAGTAAATGGGCGTATAGCCCAAACGGCTGCTAAAAATAAACTAAAAGATGTAATAAAACCAGGAAAAAATGTAGGCCTACTCTATTAGAAAGATAGAAAAACTAATCCAAACCCTTAAAGCGTAGTCCGATATATGAAATATATCAATAAATTGATCGATATAGGTCTGTTGGGCAGTAAAAGATCGATAAAAAGGTATCGACGTGTTACTAAATATATCGATACATTTTTTCTATGGATAGGCTGTATTGTTGCAATCCCTAATCCCGAATCCTCAGGATTAGTGCACCAATCCTAGTTTCTTTTGTATTAAATTAATCCTTTTTTAGGCTAAGGACTTTTTTTTCTTAACTAGGGACACAAATCCGCATCAGTTAGCGCGTCAGCTAAATACTAGGCTCATTTAGTCAGATTTTTCGGTGACGAAGAGGTCATGGTTTGAATCCCAGCCGATAAACCGAGTGTTTTTTTTTCCCTAAATTGTTTCTCATTCTCCCTCCACACAAACACGGTTACATTTCCTCTAATTTCCTCATTCCTACTCCATTATCTTCATTCAAATGCTTATCAACCTCTTTGGTGGCTGCATGGTCTAAGGCGTCACTCTCGCAGTAAACTAGACTGCCAATAACGGAGAGATGGTGGTTTGAATCTCGGCCGGGTGTACTGAGGGTGGTTTTCTTCTTACTATATCTCTCTACGCAAATGTGGGTACACTTAATCCAAATACAGCCGTTCTCATCCCTAAAAGCATTAGCGTAATTAGTACATAAGAGTATAACCCGATCGGGTGGTAAGACGCGGTGCTAGAGAAGAAGTGTGTTCCCCGAACGACTCGCGACGAGACGTATTTCAAACAAACAATTTGATGACATTAACGTGCACCTGAGTGGTTCTTGCACCAAGCCTCCCCACTGTGTCCTCCGGCACTTTCCCTCCCTCGGAGTTGGCTGCACACCACATAATTAATTGATAATTAGCTCTCCGTGGTCAGGCTCCATAAGTCCGCCGTCTCTTTTGTCGGTTCATTTACATTGCATCGTGTTTCACTCGACAGTGGACGCTCAGGGTTCGAGCCTTGTTCGTGCCTCTAATAGGTCATTTAGTAGCTTAGAACAGGAATATTGTCACGTTCAATACCAAGGGATAATGTCTGTCCATTTTTAGTCGTTTTTTCATTTCATAAGACAAAACACATATACCTCGATTTGCTTACAAATTGAATATTGGAGCACCTTTTAGAAAATACAAACATTTTGCTGTCAACATTTAAATCACTTTACTATTATATTGGTATTAATTTATAGGTGTTGATAATATCTATTAAAGTGACAGATAGCTTTATTTGACGTATGAATCGCGAAAGCAGATCTAACACAGACAGACAGGCTGACGTTTTGGTCGCTACGACACGAACGCCGCGACAAGGTCGCTCTAGTGTATAGCGTTGTTTCATATGAGAGGGGTGGGACTAGCGACACAAACGCCGCGACAAGGTCGCTCTAGTGTATAGCGTTGTTTCATATGAGAGGGGTGGGACTAGCGACACAAACGCCGCGACCATGTCGCTCTAGTGTATTGCGTTGTTTCATATGAGAGGGGGGGGACTAGCGACACAAACGCCGCGACAAGGTCGCTCTAGTGTATTGCGTTGTTTCATATGAGAGGGGTGGGACTAGCGACACAAACGCCGCGACCATGTCGCTCTAGTGTATTGCGTTGTTTCATATGAGAGGGGGGGGACTAGCGACACAAACGCCGCGACAAGGTCGCTCTAGTGTATTGCGTTGTTTCATATGAGAGGGGTGGGACTAGCGACACAAACGCCGCGACCATGTCGCTCTAGTGTATTGCGTTGTTTCATATGAGAGGGGGGGGACTAGCGACACAAACGCCGCGACAAGGTCGCTCTAGTGTATTGCGTTGTTTCATATGAGAGGGGTGGGACTAGCGACACAAACGCCGCGACCATGTCGCTCTAGTGTATTGCGTTGTTTCATATGAGAGGGGGGGGACTAGCGACACAAACGCCGCGACAAGGTCGCTCTAGTGTATTGCGTTGTTTCATATGAGAGGGGTGGGACTAGCGACACAAACGCCGCGACCATGTCGCTCTAGTGTATTGCGTTGTTTCATATGAGAGGGGGGGGACTAGCGACACAAACGCCGCGACAAGGTCGCTCTAGTGTATTGCGTTGTTTCATATGAGAGGGGTGGGACTAGCGACACAAACGCCGCGACCATGTCGCTCTAGTGTATTGCGTTGTTTCATATGAGAGGGGGGGGACTAGCGACACAAACGCCTCGACAAGGTCGCTCTAGTGTATAGCATTGTTTAATATGAGAGGGGTGGGACTAGCGACACAAACGCCGCGAAAAGGTCGCTCTAATGTATTGCGTTGTTTCATATGAGAGGGGGGGGACTAGCGACACAAACGCCGCGAAAAGGTCGCTCTAATGTATTGCGTTGTTTCATATGAGAGGGGTGGGACTAGCGACACAAACGCCGCGAAAAGGTCGCTCTAATGTATTGCGTTGTTTCATATGAGAGGGGGCGCTACGCCCAAGAAACGCTCGCATCGATGTTTTCAAATCTGTCGCGGCGTTTGTGTCGCATCGACCAAAACGTCACCAGTCTAAGGGTCGCTCTCGCAATAGACTGGCTTGCCGATGACGGGGGTGTTGGGGTTCGAATCCCGGTCAGATATACCGAGGGTGGGTTTTCTTTCCTAAATGTTTTGCCAAGCTCTCTTAACGCAAATGCGGGTACACTTACTCTAAAGTTAACCTTACTCAACCTTAGCTCATTAGCATAATTAGTGCATACACGTATAGCCACAACGGGTAGCAAGACGCTTTGCTTCATATCCCATTGGGGTTGAAGTTTAGTGAAAGCAGGCGTTGTACCACCTTCTTGCAAACTTAATGTCGGTATTGTACTGTCTAGACAAAAACGCAACATGAATGGAACACAGTAAGCTATATTTCTAGTTATGTAGAGAGAGTATTGTAATCGTGAACATCTTCGTCCCCGGGATTACGATGAATGATCACGTTTTATTTGGCTCCGAATAAAAAAAAAAGTTTTAAATTTAGGTCTATTCACCCCGCTGTTTGTCTTTTTGTCTGCCGTACTTGGGACTACAGCTAAAATGGTTTATTGGACTTTGTTATAACTTGCTAAGATGCTATGGTGATGCATCGCGTTGAGATCGGGATTTTAATTCTAGCTCAAAAATCAAGAGGCGTTTACTAATAAGTGATTTTGAAAAGTAGAAAAAATTTCTAAATAGCTTTAAAAAATTTATTTGAAATATACATCTGGTAAGTGTTTTTATATGATGAATAAAAAGTTTATGATCAAAGTTTTGGTCTAGTGGATAGCATTCCTAGATATTTATCTAGAATTCCTGAGTTTTGTTCTCGGCGGTACCACAGGTATTTTCCCCGAAAAGATTGTACCAATGGTTGCCATGGTCTAGTTAATTAGGCTTAAGCTAGGTTTAAGAATTCTACTGTCACCCACCACATAATCATCTTATTATCTCATCAGGGTGAAGTGGCCGCACCTTCTGTACTGCTGCCCAACCTCATATTTGCCACATTTATTATTATTATTATTATTATTATCACCGCGTCTTACTACCCGTTCAGGCTTTACTCACTTAGGCTAATGTGTAATGGTAGGGTGATTGTGAGATGAAATGTAAGACCTACAGTTTAACGTGGAATTCGAACCACGGTGGAGGCCTGGTTTTCCCCACATTCACAAGTTGTGATTAATACACGTCTTGTTATAGGTGAAGGAGGAGTTCGGCACTAAGATAAGTCTGTGCCGGGATCGAGGATTGAACCCCGGGCCCCAGCATACAAGTCTGACACATTACCCCTAGACCGCCAGGTCACCCTAATATTATATATTATATATCATAATAAATATACCATACCATAAATATACCTTATATAATAAATATATAAACATTTGAAATTCGTCTTCATTAAGTAAAACGAAAAAGTAAACTATGAGACCATTATTTCCTTTAAGGGCTACTAAAAAGATATTAACTTATATTTAGGTAAAGTACGTGTCGATACTCTTGGCCAAATATACTGAACATGAAGTGACACGAGGCCTTACAATGTCAAAAGCTACCCACCCCTGAGCAATTCAGCCTCTAGCAATCTCTTTATAAACGAGTATGTCTACGAAATGCTGGTACGTTGAAATTCCTCAACTTATGGAGGTAGCGAGGCTACTTTTCACATTACTAGTAAATTTGTTACAATTGTATAGATTTGTGTGGTAACCTAATTGGATGTTGAGCAGAAAATTGGATCCTGACTTCGCTCTTTAAAAGGTAATTAATTGATCTGAAATATCTCATAGAAGAGCTCATTGTGTTGATGGAATTCCTTGAAGTTGTGGCTTAGTCTATATTGGACAGGAACATCTTGAGTAATATATCCCCTTTCCCCCTTACAAACACACACCCCTACCCCTCTAATATATAAAACTGTTTTGAATTCAGTACAAATTTGCTTCCAGTTTTTTCTCCCTTCCATAATCTCTATGAACTGGTCTTCCTAATTACACTTAAATATTCTTTGGTTAATGTTTTGTTAAATTTATCAATTTGTCACTATTGTGACATAAAAAGACCTAAATAATCTTAAAACTAAACGTCATTTGGTTTAATTACTGCGCGTAAAAAACTCATCCAAATATTACCATTCATTTTTATATATTTATATTATTTAGTGATATTACTTTCTTTACACATTTCACAATTTTGAGTTGGTATCAAGCCAAGATCGTTTATTATAGAGTACTTACTATAAGATGACCTTGCTCAAGCGTACTCTAGTACTACTTTTATAACATGATCGAACTAGGTGGTCTTGGAGTCAAGTGTCCGCCTCAGGACCCGATTTTAGTGGGTTCAAAACCAGTTAAGGTCGACGGATCTTTCTTGAACAGTAAAAATCCGTAGCACAACTTCCTTCGGAGATGAAGTAAATCAGTCGGTTCCCTATTGATATTGGCATGTAAACGAACCTTGGAGTGTGTGTGAAAATACCTTTCCCGGCAAAATTGGTAGGCTCCTTCCCTCTCGCTCGTAGACATTCCCTTGTGCTGTTCTTGTCATTCGGTTCAGAAAGTGCACGTTAAATTCCTCAGATAATATGTGTGATATATTATCACCGTGTAGTTGGATTGCTCTTCCGCGCACTCCATCACTTGCTACGGATGTTTTTGTTTTCCCATGAGATTGCTATAATTTGGTGTGGGTTGCGGGCTGTGTGTGAATTCAAGCGTGGCTCTTTCTTACTGTCCCGTGGAATTGCAGGGTGCCAGTCCGTGATTAGAAAATATCCACCATTTCCTCTCGCTTACCCCCACTCTCAACTCTCTCTATATAACAGAGAAAACACTGTCCACACGGTTTAGTCCGGTCGTGCATATTTTGAGACGTTCCCGGTGATTTGTAGACATTATTTCTGGCACAGGTTGACGTTACTATCATAGTTTGGGGAGGCTAAATTCCAATTTTTATAGATAGTCTTTTAGCGACATGTTTGTTTTTAGAACTTTTATACGTTAAATAAACCTTCTCATTGTTTCTTGACCTGTGATTTGAAAACTGCTGATGTACTAAAAGTTTGTGTTGTGAATACATTCAAAATAATTGTTCTGAAGACGTTGGCATTATCCTAAAAAAAAACGTACAAAAGAGTAAATATTATTCCGGGATTTAAGTAGTGTTAATATTTGACTCATTTCTTGTACTTTTCACGTTTCTAATGTATTAATAAAACTAGGAAGTGTGCTAGTGTAAGCCGGTCAGTGTTATTCTTTCATTGGAAATAATTATGTAGTTTTTGTGCGTGCATATTCTGAAGTTGTCAGCAGAACCAATCATGAAAGTGAAAGTCCTTCACCGGCTGGAGTTTTTCGGATTGTTTTTTCTATTCGTCGTTCCAGTGCTGGTGTTCTGCGAGACAGATTTTGATGGAGGTAGTAATTCAAACTCGAGACAGCGACGAGAGAATAAAGAAGTGCCCGTCGTTGGAAACTCAACAATTCAAAACGTCACACGAACACACGTACAGGTCCGCGACAAACGAACCCTGAACTTCATCTTGAAGGGCCTCGCCGACGTATTAGGTTACGATCTTCAAGCCAAGAAGAATGTCACTACCACGGTTACACCGACTCAGAAAACTCCTTCTACTCCCCAGAACCCTCCGCCGCCCCCTTCGCCTACCATTCCCAAGCATTTTCCTGAACGGACAACCCCTGGGTATGACGGCACAACTGCCACTGACTCAGAGCTCATCCCACCATCCAAGGTCAAGGGTGACTATGCTATAACAAACTACCCTCCTAGAAGAGGTTTCATCATTTACGTTGAAGGCGAGGATAAGGGGTACACCGAGAAGGATGAAGAGCTGATTAACGACAATAAAGAGGAACGTAATCGTCAAGACTTGGAAGAAGTTGAGCCAAAGTCACCAAGCCATCAGAGGCTTAAGGAAGAATACGATGCTATAACAAGTTATGATGAGATCAACAGGGAAGAAGGGAAGAATAAAGAGCTCGTTGGAACAACCGTCATCCCAATGGTACACAGAACAGAACATTACTACAACTTCCACGCAGAAAAGGCCAAACAAGTGGGGTGTGACGACAACAAAGAAAAAATAGGACAAATGAAACGACCTTCCCGACCTCCCATCAGTTCTGAGACTCCCCTTGATAAAATATCACCTCTTGGGTCCACTCCGAACTGGGGTGGGTACTGGGACGTCAAGCGTAATAGAGGAGAAGACACTCACGTCGCCTACAATGATTACAGGCTCGGTCAAAAGGAAGCGCCAAAATTTGACGATGACTCCGGCGTATCTAAAGAGGCGCTTGCTTCTCAAGAGCGATATTATGATGAGGATGGCCACGTGACCTCATCTTTGACGGGAAGTGACGATTCAAATGAGAAGTACAGCTACAACTACGATCCGGATACTATATCAGAGTACAACTCTGGATACTCTCATCTAAGGACATTCTCACCCTATTCAGAGTTCAATCCAACAACCCCACGAGAGTTCACCAAAGCGACGTACAGCTTTGATAACAAATGGACCCAACCTATGATAAAATATCATAGAAACTTTCCCGGTTCAGAAAAAACCAACAAAGTAACGTCTCAATCAACCTATTTGGGTAAAGTATATTCAGAAACTCTTCCCATCTTATCCACGTCCAAACCGAAGCTCCTACACGCTCTTGAAGAAATGGAAGGGTTGAGAAGCAACGCGTATGTGCCTCCCCCATTTGACTATGCCTTCGATAGCACGGACAGCCTCTCTGTTTCCAAGCACCCAAAAGATCCTGGAACTTCGACAACTCCCATGACACCCCCACTTAAAGGCAACTCGACAAAACTTCCCTCGGGATTGCTTCTCAGTGAAAATGTTATGTTTCAAAATACACCATTGCTTGAAATTATCAAACATTATCCTAAGAAAGCACCCTATTACAATGAGACCGGCCAGTCATATTCTCCATCACAGATGAATAGTCAGATAGCGGGGTTTAGAGATAACACGGAACCTGGGGACAGCTCGGATAGAAGTGTTTTTGGGCAGCAACGCTCGTCATTGAATCACAGGCTACCTGCGTCTTGGGAGCACCACCTTAACTCAAATAAATCTCTTAATTTCAAACACTCTAATCAAGTTGAATCCCAACCAAAATCTTTATCAAACTTTGTGACTTCTCGAAAGCTTTCATTTGGCAGCGATGGAGCACCTGATGGGACCAACATGCGATATAGATCCTCCACGTATTCATCGCCGACAGAGGCTTATCTTGCTATTCTCATACCGCACAAGCCTTCGCTCTTGACTCAAGAAACTGTAACTCTGCAGCCCAAAGTAGACAGAACGACTAAAAAACTAAATGATCGTTTGAAATATTCAACCCCGAAAGTAATCACATGGGATAGCCAGGTAGGTTTTAGTGGGGAAGGTGGGGAATCTAGAGTGGACTACCGGCAACCTCAGAAGGTTGAGTCTTACGAGCCGATAAGTGGTGATGTGGTTTACAATGGACACTCAGTGGGAGCTTACCCTCTTCAGGCAATAGGATATGCTCATGAACTTGGAGCACATTCATATGACAATGCTCTAAAACCTTTGTGGGAGCACATTCATGATAACTTCTTCAGATTCCAGTCCGGGGCAGTCCAGAGTAATAACATGACCTTCATCCCTCGCCAGATGATCCCCAACCCACAAGAATACAGTGATGGAATACAACCAAACCTTGGAAAGGAGGGTAGTCTGCATTTCAATGAGTACAAAGACGGGAGAGAAACTACGACTAAGGCTGCCGGTTACAACTATCCACAAGAAAATATAGAAACATTGCCAGAATATAATGAAAGATCTCCTGCTTTGCAGACATTCAACTCTAATGATTACAACGCTCAATCTGAAAACATTCTTTCACAAATAACGACTGCACTCCCATTAAGTACTCATTCTTCTAAATTAATCCAGGATTCTGAGAAATTAATGGGAAATTATCAAGTGCACCATCTTCACGATAATAAAAATGACAGGTTCGATTTAATTGATGAGCTCAAGACTACGTCACCAAATAAATACAAATATGCAGAAATAAAACAGAAACATCGAGATAACAATCCTAATACTGCAGACACTAAAAAAGAAACCAGTAGCCATGAATCTAGGTTAGGAAACTTGCATAGACACCCGACATATTCATCGGACAAACTAGAATACTTTGAAACTTCTTCCCTGCCAAGTACCAACAACTTTGAACCAAAATATTCCCAAGCTCAATCCGAGCATTCCAGTGATATTCAGAAAGCACAACTGGAGGAAGATTCCTATTACGACTACATCCCAGTCCATCAACAGTCACAGAATGTACCCACCACTTCTAACACACTATTCACCGCTCAACAACAAAACCGTTTCCCCATTTTCGTACCCACTTTTAAATCAAACTTTGAGGGATTTCACCAGCCAAGTTCTGACGTTCTTATGACCCATCTCACTTCACCGTACAATCAATACTATACTCCTCAGGGCTTCAGTCTTGAGTACAAACAAGACTATAGCAACATAGAAAGCTCTAATCAGCCGGATATGGGTCATACCTCTACAGAGTCACCGCAGGAGCATTTGGGGCTGTTGGCCATCCCTCCCCCCACTGTCTACAAGGATCTGGCACGACTGGAAGCAGGGAAGAAGTGGGAAGATGATGAGAAGAACGATAGGCCAACAAATTTGAAGACAAAGGAATATGAAACGAGAATATCAAGAGTCAGTATCACAGGGAAGGTCAACTTTGTTCCTGACAGTGACAAGAGGTGATGACTGTCACATTAAATAAAATGTTTCGTCAATGTTTGAGCCAACTCATTACAACAATTTGCTCAAATAAATGTGTAGGTCTACTAGTCGAAAATATGTCTGTACACTTGAATAAGAATGTAATTAGAGCAAATTGTGTTGAAGTGTTTCTTAAAGTATTTTTGAAATACTAATAATTTTACTAAAGGCTGTTATTGCTTACCATTGTTATTATTTTTATTAATAATATTATTTCATTCAAACATCGTATGATAAACTGGTGTGTAATTTTTGAGAAATGTCTTTTGAACAGGATTTGTTAATATACAGATAACATATATATACAAAACATATAGATGTATATTAAAAAATCAACATATTATAAACTAATCAATATTTATTTTTGTTCATGTACTGCCATAAGTAATGTGTATAATTATCTATAGAATAGATCATCAATAAAAATTAAATATGTATTATTCATCATAATAAATATCTTAATGATTTGAAATAAAATAAGAAAAGTACAATAAAGACATTTAAAATAAACTTTGATTAAATTATTGCTCGGTCTCACAAGTCACATTGTTGATGCTATAAATATATATACTTTTAAAATTCATATTATTCTACAATAAATTATTATTTTTAATTGGAAAATAATAAACATGTTCATATTTTGTGTTACGTGAGCGTGAAATTTGTTCAAATTTTGATTTAAGTTTGATAACATCTTAGTCCAATGTGTGTTTGTTATTAGTGTGACTGTCAGCTAGATAGTGACATCTCAAAACTACATTATATAATCTAAGTTAATAAAATAAAGTGGGTGAACTACCTGGATGAAAGGTACAAAGCTTCAATTTGAAAATAACTATTTAGGAAACCTGGATTGGGTAAAAGCTCTAGTCCTCAATCATACTAGCTAGCGTATGTTCAATTGTTGAATAAGTTACGGCCAAAATGAGCTTGTTTCATCCTCAGAAATGAAGTTGACCCTCCTGATAAATTAGAACATGCTGTCGACAGTAACGCCTCTAACACATGTGCAAGACATCTCGATCTGAAACTACTTTGATTTAAAATAAAGAATCAACGCATGACCTTTACCACCCATCTCTATTTTTTAAGGGAGGCTGTATAAATATTAGAAAAGGTTGAAAAAATCAGATTATTTTATAGAATATTATGTGTTGTTGCTTGTTCAGGTCGTTCACAACTTACAAGTTAATAACAGCAATGGATTAAAAAAGTAATTTTAAAGGAATCGCATCATCCTCTGCCTAATTATTATTATTAGCACCACGTCTTACTACCCGTTCGGGTTGTATGCACTTACGCTAATGTGTAATGGTAGGGTGATTGTGAGATGAAAATGGAGGACCTAGAGTTTAACGTGGAATCCGAACCACGGTGGAGGCCTGACATTCCACACATTCACAAGATGTCTTGTCAGAGGTGAAGGAAGAATTTGGTAATCAAATAAATCTATGCCGGGACCGAGGATCGAACCCCGGCCGCCAGCATAGAAGTCTGACACCTTACCCCTAGACCACCAGGTCACCCTCTGCCTAAAGAGAGGATAATAAAACCACAGTGAAAATTACAATTCATAGAATTACCTCGGTAGCCTAATTCCAACTAAATCTCATCATTGTAATGTACCTGGTTTGCCCCTAAAGAATATGTGAGAGCATTGACAATAATCTCGTCCTAATTTTATAAACTTATTCTATTTTATTTAAATAATATAATCTATTACGTGGCGCTTAAAGCACTTCTTCTTCCAAGAAGGCATAAGGGCCACTGTAAATGACGTCAGAGTGCACCAGTAGGGTCAAGATGACAATTTAAAAGTATTTAAAATAATAACTTCCTCTTCTAGAAAGAATCGATATGCATTTTTAAAAGGTAATTTGAGTCAGATTCCTGTTCTCAGACATTCTACATTTATCCAGATGTTTTGTATATTGTATTTTTTCTAAAAAGAAGCTTCTGGAAGCTTCCGTGAGCAATGGATATATATATACGGAAGATGGTGCAATTGAATGGCACTAGGAAATCAGTCCTTGATGTACTCGGACTGCAACTCCTGTCCGCGATTCCTACGATTGATGCAGTTCTTTGTGAACACATCAGAAAATGGGATGTGTTAGCAACCCTATAGGCAATAACGGGGTATTGTAAGGTTAATAACCTGCCATCCAGGTATTAAAGAGTATTGTGAGAGTCGCCGACTGTAACAATAGCTTCCTAAAAGCGAATAAGGGGGGTGGCTTCTTTCCCTTGTTTTGGACCGCGCTAACGGTCCGGGGGACAGTTAGGTTCGTCCATGTTGGATCTTCTGGACCAATGGGAGTATTCCTTCAATATTTAAAAAATAGTATTCGTTGGGTCGCGTAGGAGACTCGGTACTCTGGTCTCACCGGGATACGGCCAAGGACGCTCCCAGGTGAACTCTGGGGTGTCATATTTTTGTGAACCTCTAAACGACCCCTCGCGTTAGTCGCTCGGTTAGTCGGCGCGGCTATAGGTATTATAATAAAAGATAATCAGGCGTGATAGCACGTAATAGTTATATTATATCACAACCAAGCAGTGGATATTGTAATTCACCTTAAATCAGCTGACGGCCACTCTCACACTAAATACGACGAGTAACGTGTATCTAGTGAATTGCTAAAATAAATTTAAATATATGATTTCTTTAATTAATTTAACCCACTATACGATCACAACAAAATTCTATATTGAAATAAGATAAACATTCATTCCGTTAGACCTCATTATATTTGCGAAGCCGTTACGGTCGTCTACAGGCTGGCCACGAAGTTGTGTTGCCGAGGGCCGTTTATGAGCGTAGCACGATCATGTAATCAGCCGCCTCTCTAAATTGTTACGCTACGCGACATGATCAGTTTTCCGACCATTACAAATAGTGATTATTTAATAAATAAGTAGTATCAAACTTTACAATTATTGTGCTATTATTCGAGAACTCTTCAATTAGTGCTCGACCACGGGGCAATTATCAGCTAATTAAACGGCAATCTCTTGAATTGGCGTCCAACAGTGGGACCCGTAAAACCAGACTTTCATATCATTTTGGGTCAGAGTTGAACCCAGAAGTTGAGCTCGTAAAACGTATTGTTACAAAAGTTAGAGTACTAACAAGTTCTTGAAACATCTCTTACTTTGAAGTTATGTCATGAGTGTGGCTAACAATTACATGTGTAAGGCTCTCAAATTATATTCTCTCTTGACGAACGCGGCTACGTTTACACAGGAGGCCATGATGGGAGATAATATCTGTTACACCCGCTTCGGTGGCCGATTGCTCTGAGACGTCACTTCCGTGTTAGACCTGCCTGCTGATGACGGGGAGATCAGGGTTTGACTCCCAGTCGGATCTACTTAGAGTATTTTTTCCTAAATATGTTTCCCACTCTTTCTCCAGGCAACTGCGGGTAGATTGGGCTACCTCTAAATTTCTTTCTTCCTCATCCCTGCCCAATTATAATAATTATGATATATGTGGATAACCGGAACATGTAGAGCTGTGGTGATAAACAAAAATACGATAACCTGGTATGTTCGATGACTACTAACACATCACTACATTCATGCAGTATAGGTTTACTTCCCTTCGTATGGGAAGCTCTGAGTTACTAATCTATACATCCCTTTTTGGAGAACTGCTTGCTGATTGGTCAGGAGGGCAAAGCGCCGAGGAAAAGATAACCGCACCAATATGGCGGTTGTACAATAACAAGGACTCTTAAGGTGCCTCTGGATGAGGTCCGACAAATCCGATTTGTAAGCTTAAGAACCAAGATACGGACAGGTTTCTTAAGATCGGTAACCCGAATAGAGGTCAGTGTTTTTGCAGTTTTTATAGCAAAACATTTTTTGTTGAAAATAAATCCAATATTGCTTCAGTGGAGGAGTTTAATTAAACTCTATGTTTCTACTGGAGCAATAATTTATTTTATCCTATAACTTGCCTTCCCTACATCCCCACTTTCAGGCCTGGTCCTCGCAGTTTATCGGCATGTTGCGTCTTGTGTCGCTAACTTGTATTTCGTGGTTGTTTAAACGAGAGGCCTCAGAAGTAGAGTACAGTAGCTCTGTATTAACATTTAACTTTAACACGTTCCAATAAACATATTAAACTGTACTCAAAACTTTGTTTTCTTTGTGATGATCCCTCCCCTGGACACCCTCAAAGATCTGAATGATTGCACAAGACACAATACAATCAACTTATTGATAGATAAAATAAATCACAAATAAATGTAAAAACACTGACACATATTTACACATACTTCAATATTCAATGGTCTTATTGCATCTTGCTCATGAAGTACTAAAGAAGTCCAATTTGAGCATCAAAATATTGAAGTGTGTGAAAATATGACATATTGACATTGTGTCACTGTTTTTACATTTATTTGTGAATTATTTTTCTGTATTGTTATAATTTCATTTATTTTATGATATATTTTGCTTAATGTACTTTATTTCATAGATATTTTAATTTATTTAAAATTGTCTAGCTTTATTGAAAGCTATGAAAACCATAAATATTTTTTTTAAAGCGCATTTAATGTGGAAGCTGTAATTACTTAAAACTGAGAAGTAGGTATGAGGAAGTGCACCCACATAAGCTTTCAGAAAAGATGGGTAAATTGCCCCCATGTATCTGGTCAGTATTCAAACCACAACCTCCTTGTTAAGCTAATGGTGACCGTGTGCAATGAGGGCTTACAATAGTTGTAAATAAAAAAAAATTGCTTCCTTCTAAATATTAAAAAAAGTTTTCTTTTAAATATATAAAGTTAAATACGTTAGGCTAAGATTAAATCTCCGAACTCTTTGTCACTGTCAAATCACACTGGCAAGTTTGTCATTGAGACTGTAGGCTGATGTAGGTTAAAAATTATTCATAAACATTTACACTGGCGTATTCTGAGAGTACTCTAAGAGTTGCAGGGGAGATTTGGGGGCCGATGACCCTCAACCACCTTGTCCAAGAACCTCAAGGTATTATTTCAAGGGATATATTTGAAGATGTGTCTCTATAGAACAGTGGTTCTCTAACATTTATTATTTCCCCTTAAACATATGCTATCTCAGAAAATTTTGAGGCCCCCTTTCCCCTCTCCAATATTCTCTCTTCTTTTATTTATCCATAACGATGATTACCATCCACTCAAAATGTAATAAAAGTAACTCCATGGTGTCAGCCCGCATTCAGGCTCTACCTACCGAGTGGCTACCAAACTGTTTGGTGGATAAGTGCCAACTCTTACGGATAGAGGGTGTCATGTGGTCAGCACAGCGATGATCAAGCCATTAAGCTCGGCTTTCTATACCGGAGCCACTACTACTTTACTCGAGTAGCTCCTTATTTATCCACCATAGATTGAATATAACCCGTTCCAGACCCACTGCTTCTCTGCTAACCTGGACGCGCCAGGAATCAAACCCGGGACCTCTGGTTCCGTAGCCAGAACCTATTATTACTAGACCACTAGGCACATTTCTAAATGCATAAGAG
>CABEEJ010005031.1:0-55399 GCA_901482245.1 Timema douglasi
ACTATAGGAGCCAAAACCTGTTTAGAATAAATGTAATTGGATACTGTATAATAATAGGAAATGTTTTTAATAGTCTGTAAATAAGGACTGGATTTAAAATTGTAAGATGCCAGGCCAAATTAGATTGGTAATAAAAATTTTAAAAAATCAGAGCTACATCTTTATTCAAGTAGTTCCTCATGTCATGAATATCTAACAATGGCATTAAAGGCTACAAACGAAAAATTGCAATTAATATGATTATGTCCACCTCTGCTGCCTTATACTTCATGCAAAGTGGCTCGAAATATCTACAGGAAAAACGTTTATAACTATGAATATCTTTTATAGTAGATTTACATGATATAAGCAACATCAGTAACATTCAAATAGGATTAACTTAAACTATATTCTGAAAATTGAAAAATGAATATGATATCTAGATGGAGTAATCCTCACTTAAAGCATAAATAATAGCTTTGGCTATTTGATTCTTAAACTATATTGCCTGCCTACAAAGTAACACTAATGTGAAATGACAAAAGATAGGTCAGATCTAAATTTGAATCTTGAATTTTCAAATCTTTTTAAGAATCCTAGGATCCCATCTAATGGTTGTATTTGTCAGGGATCTTACGTTAGCTTTTAACTTTATTTCGTGGTTTTAAAATGCCAGAAATCGTAAGACGAGTAAGTATGTTTAAGTAGTTTGACAGCACTGTTTGTGAAGATGTTACATTCTTGCAGTTACATGTGTTTTAGGGAGATAAAATATCTTTTTATATAATATATGAACAAATTGGGATCAATAACTCGGAACAGTAAAGGTGCATACAGTTAATGCTGATGTTTCATGTTGACACATGTTATGGGCTTAGTGAAATATCTGGTCCACTAAATTATATTAAAGTGCTCACACTGCCGTGATGTGATAATTGATGGGATGGGATGGGATGGGACATAATCTGGACGTCCACATTTTGATTTAAGCCGAATTTTGTGAGATATTGCAAATAATGGATGAATCTGTAAGTGAGTATGTATGGGGTGTTGCAATTTTATAGTTTTGGTTTCACCATGTGCAAAAGGGTAGAAAACTCCTTTATTGACATCCTTTTGTACATTTTGAAACGCTCTTCATCTTTAAAAAGTTCAGGCCATAAAGTATTAAATTCACCAAATTCGCCCCTATTGGTATTTATGAGATGTATCCACTCCCTCGTGTGTTCCAGTGCAAATAGCAAACTAATAACGACTACAATCACCTCCTCTTCATCAAGTTCAGCTAATATTCTTTCATCCATTTTAATACTCTTCCCTTGGGTCACTTGAAGCTGTTGTGTTGTGTTGTCATATATGTTGACACGAAACATCTGCGTAGTCTGTAGGCCGCATAATGGTCACTGTGTTACTCAATAAAAATGCAATAACAAGTCCAAGTTCAATTATCTATTCAGAAATCTGATATATTAAATATATTAAACTGTATGTCTAGATTCTAACAAGGTACTGCGCATAAAACCAGTATCATAAAAAGTAGGGATGGGACCATAGAATCCCTTGAATCTTAAGGATACTCGAAAAAAATTAGATTTGAAACTCAGATTCTTAAAAAAAGGAAGAAAAAACCAGTTAAGTTTGTTTTAGAGCTCTCTGTATAATCAATTATAGGAGGCATTTTACAACCAGACACCAGACCAATAATTTAACACTTTATAACATTTACACATTTTTTAATGAATGGATTATAAGAAAGAATGTTAAAATTTAGATAATTTCTGTGTTTTCCAAGATTCAAATTCGTAAAATAGTGTATTCCACCCAACTCTAATAAAAAGTAATTGAATAATTCCTTTCTACCTGAACATTCCAAATATTATGAGTAACTCAACATTCAGGGACAATATATCCACTTGTCCAAACAAATCTTCAGCCTATGAACCTCTTCTAATAAGATAATTAAAACATTCTTTCTATTCAAAATGAAGATATGAGTTGACAGTAAAATTATTTCAACATTACACATTAGTTTATAAAGAAAGCTGGTGATTTCTTTACTGGTAAGTGTCCAGCTAAAATAAAAAATAAATAAAAAGAGTTTCCGCCAATGTGAAGCAAAGTGCATCGCAAAGTTTATTTATTTTGAATCTACAACAAAGAAGTGCATTTCTTATAAATAATGTAATTTAAGGGCCAAATTCCTTTAATCATTAGTAAGACTGTTTTTATTAAGTTTTCAAATATTAAAAGCTTATTTTCGTGTTTATATTGTTCTTATTTGCCTATATTTGTAAGAAATTGTTAATACTGACCATCTTATGTCTGTTCCCTAATTCGAATTTAGTCTCCAACTCAAATTCCTTAGCCGTGACTTGTTCCAATTCTTCGCTCACTTTAACTAATTTCTTTGCTGAATTTTTATTTCTTTTGATGAACTTTTTTAGCAATCCCACAGTATTTGCTTCCATCCTGAGATGTAAACATTAAAAACAATATGTCAAAAATAAACATTGGTATCTATGGGAAAAATATGTTGTTTATTAAGTAAGTTGCACATCATAATCATATATGTATTGGATATCAGACTGCAAGGTGTGAAATTAAAATACTTCATTTAAAAATTTAAGTTTTTTTTAAATGACAAGAAACTTGAACTCTGCCTCTTCATGATGGAATCCATCCCCATTATATGGTTAATACTATAAAGAATAATCAGCCCCTTGATATAGTGGCCAGTGCATCTGGCTATGAACCTAGGGATTCCAGGTTTGATTCCCGGCTGGTACCACAGGTATTTTTTCCGAAAGGGGAATCATCCCAACAGTCACCAGGGTTTGATTAGTTAGATCAAAGTTAGGTTTAAGATCATAACTCGCTCCACACCTTCATAATCATTATATCAACTCATTGTGGGTACGACATGTAGACAACCTCCTTAGGTGTTACCTAGGCAACATCTTGTGCCACCAGAACAGCTAAAAAATCTGCACACACAGGCTACCAAATTAGATAATGTATATCCTTCCTGGTCAAAGATGCCCTCTACAAAAATATTCCAAACAAACTTACCTACGTATCACCTCCATCCGCTGAATAACTTCTAACCTTTGTTCTAGTTCAGAATCTGCCCTCTTTATCATGTCCTGAAAAGTCTTTATTTGCTCTTGGAATATAACGGCTTCTTCCAACATATCTCGCAGTTTCAACCCTTGAAGGTTCCTCTCCGACACTATTGTGCTATATTCCTTCTGCAGAATAGAACCCTCGTGTCTGCACTTGGCAATCCCACGGTGCAATTGGCGGACTTTTTCAGATGCCGCCTCTTTCTCTAGTTTGGTGTCCTTCAGCTGGCGGGTCCATGCCACTAACTGGTTACATAATGTTTTTCTATCCTTATTTTCTGACTCCAGCTTAACATACAGCTTGTTTAATTGCCTGGAACATGTGTTCTGATATGTATATACTGAATAGTTTATAAGCACAATTATCATAACGATAACTCGGTTTTAATTAGGAGGGATAGCCAGCACACTTACCTTGGTGATACTGGAGTAGAAATTGTTTAGGTATAACACNNNNAAAAAAAAAAAAAAAAGGACAAGCTTTCACTGTCACAAACAGCTTCATCAAGTCAAATGAATAGACTGACGCTCTTGGTTGAACTGCAAGGTTGACTTTCTACAGATGATTGTTTTTCAGTTATGATATCAATGTATTGTGTGTGCTTGGCACTGGTTACATTCCAGTTGGTAGCTGAGGTTTTCATAATCACAAGTATGGTGGCCTTTTATAGGATAATTTATTTTAGTTATGTTTCTGGAGAATGAATTTGTTGGTTTTGTATGGTGCAGGTTTTCCAGGGAGTGCGGTTGTAGGGAAATGAACCTGGTATTTGTTTGGGTTCAGGTTGAATAGTGGGGTTTGGCAGTTTGGGTTTTACAAGTAAGTTGGGTAGATTGGCTGGTTATTTATAGGTTACTTTTGGAGGCTCCTTGAAGATATGTTGTCTACTGGTGGAGGATTGCAGTATGGAGAAACCTGTTTTCAAGAGATTGTTGAGTTTGTGGAGTCCAGGGTGGTATATAGTGAGTGACCAGATGGATGATGTTGTTTGTTCCTGTGTATGTTGTGGGCCCACTATTTTGAGCTCTTGTCTATTTGACTACGCACCAGTGCTTTGGAGTAACCTCTTTTCATAAAAGCATGTTGCAGTGTTTTTATTGTATTGTAAAAGGTCATTGTGGTCAGAGAAAATTCTTTAGGCTCTACTGGCTAGGGGCTCTAATGGCTAGGCTATGTGGGAGTGATCTCTTTGTGCACATAGGGTGGCAGCTGTCATAATGAAGGTATTGTTGCTGGTTGGGTTCCTTGGTGTGCACAGTTGTTTTTAGGTGTCCCTGATGGAGTGTGATGTTTACATCCAGAAAAGTAATGCTGGATGTGGATATTTTCCAGGTAAATCTTATCAGCGAAAATTTGTTGAGGTCTGCCAGGAAGGACTCGAGTTGCTGAGCGGTGCTGGTCCAAATCATAAAGATATCATCGGTGTATCTAAACCAACAGAGGGGCTGTAGCGGTTGTCTGCCCAGGAACATACAAGCTCTCTGAACATGAAGACACCATCCTGTCAAAAGGCCTTGCATTCTCTCATTCCCATAACTTTGACCACTTCGGCCTTGTGGCAGATGTTCTTACATTCGCCAGGAACCTTTGTATCAAATATTACTTTCTCAGCATCCTTATAGTGCAAATTATTCCAAATCCATAAACCGCGCCAAGGTAAGTGTGCTGGCTATCCCTCCTAATTGAAACCATGATTTAGCCTAGTGCTCTATTCCAAATAACCAAAACGATAACTTAAAATTTGTGGATGGTAAACATAGTCAAGTCCCTTACTTTTCCTCAGTTTTTTTTTAACTAGTGAATGTACATGCTCATCTAATCAATTATTAATCAACAGTAGGACTCACTAATAAGGCAATTAAGTGTGCCACCTTCTAGCAAATATATATTGTTTTAAATTTTACAAAAGTTTTATGAATTCAGCTACAATTGAAGAAATGTTTTGAACAAAAGTTTCTCAGATTTAAATTGAAATGTCTTTCAATATAAATGACTAGTAACCTCCCAACTTCCCCTTTTAGCCTGTACCACTCTTTCAATTCTGGGATTCCTGGGATTCAAATATGCGAAGGATTGGACTACACACAGCGCCCTTGAATCAATATTGTCATGACTAGCAAAGAGGTGTATACCCTGATTTTGTTAGGAAGAACAGTATCTGGTAGTTATTAAAGCACTAAAATAAACTTGATATATTCATACATCGTACGGCGTACTAAGCCGAAGGTCCCAGGTTCGATTCCCGTGTCCAGGTGTCATTTTTCAATTTTCAGAATATGATATCTATGAGGGACTATCCCCACTAAAATGCATTAACAATAGTTTCGGCTATTTGTTTCATTCATACATCAAGTTATGTTATCATCACTGGCCGCAAAGAAATATGTTTGAATTTTGTAAACAGTTCTCCCAACAAAAATCAGGGTAGGCCTATAGGTACTAAGATTATGGTGTCTGTACAATGGTGCTCACTGGTATTTCATCTCATTCCCTGTTCTTTATTTTATATTACTGTTAATCTTAAAATTTATTTCTAATTTCAAATCCTTGAATCTTTAAAAATGTACAATAATTTTAGCTAAAGTGAAAGTATTTAAAATCGAATTTAAGAAAAAGTTATTTTAAGGCTTGATACCACTGAGCTATGCTATTATTTTTCCTCTAAGGACTTGAGTTTATTAGCACAATACTTATAATGTAAATATTTGATAACACGAATATTTAGTTAGTATAACTATACCTTCCAACTTATGAGCAATTCATTTCCAAATGGTCTGGTTCACTCTGGTTCAAGATGAAAAGTAAAATCACTAGTAATTGAATAGGGGAGACTGGGATTAACTGAACCATTTTTTTTATTTTTTTTTTATTTCTGCTCTTAATAATGAGACCAAATCTAAAAATGTATTCAGTTTTAACGAACATTTATGATTATAGTTCCAACGTTTAAAGGTTTTAGGTCTAATAGTTTAATCAGATTCAATTAAAATCTATGTTAAGAAATTTTGGTCCAGTTAACCCCAAAGGCAGGTTAAGTGATGTATTTATTTTTAGTTTTTCAAAAAAAATTTTTTTAAAGATATTAATAAAAATTAAGTAGCTAGTTTAAACATGAGTTTTCTTACTTTGGCTGTAAGAACTCAGATGAATACACTGATTAAGACAAAAAAAAATTTGGACTTATTATATTAAATTATACTATTTAAGTCTCATTTTTTCTTAGTGAATGCTGTAGTCACACAAATCGATGGGATCTTTCTGAACTTGCTTTTACTGGAGCAGGCAGCAACATCACAATGTCATTTTTTTAAACAAATGATGATTATTCTGTTCTCATAAATTTCATTGTTGCAGGTCGTCTTTTTAAAAATATTCCTTCAACTCCATCGTCATCATTATTTGTAATTTCACAAATGTAATACCTAAATGTTGATTTAGTTTTCCCATAAACCTTTACCAATACAAAGGAACCAATAGAGAAAGAATTTTCAAGTTCATCTTTTATCTCACTTCATAATTGCATTGAAAAACCTTAGCTGGATTCATTAGGAAGTTCCTCCGAGTCGGAACATGATGATACTTCAGAGTTTTCTCTTTAGTTTGCACTTTTTTGATTTTCTCAACTGTTTCTGTTCAGAAAATTCTGCCTTTCTTTTCTTTATTTTAAGCGATAATTTAGGCATTCTCTTCTAAAACTGTTTTTCACAGGTGTGTCGGTCAGAACTGATGACTTACCTGTTTTTCACGCAGTGCTAGGGGTTTTTCTAGGAGGATCTTTGGGTGGGGGCAAACTTCTTCTGGGGTTACAATTTTTGAAGGTCCAGCTGAATTTCTACTTGCAAGTGTTTCCACTGGGCTTTGCTTAGAAACGTCATTTATTGAAAGCTCTTTGGTAAAATCTTTGGAATAGACATTTAACAGTGAATATCATTAAGTGTTCAGAAGATGGTCTGACTCTGAAGTTTACATTGTCACTCCCAACTACAGATGCTCTGCAAATGTATCTAGCCATTGTATCTCTGGGAATACCAGTTTCTCTAGCTACCTTCCTAACTTTAACATTCTCCTCTAACACTCGTCTAACAGCTAGCTTGAGCGTTTCTTCAAAATATTCTCTGTTATTATCTCCCTCTTTCTAGGCATTGTACTCACTCTATAAAAAAATTGCACTAAATATGAAAAATTTCTTTAGATAATTCAAGTGGCAGGTTAACTGAGCCGTGGCCCAGGTACCCCCAACACATACTGGCTCACTTCCCACATAGATTTTTAATGTTTGGATTGTCCTAGCATTGTCAGACATAACCATATTGAAGAGAGATTCATGCTGTTGAAGGTATATGTCTGGTATATAAAATCAATGTATTTAGTAATATAGTTTAGATGTCAGAAAAATAAAATATGTACATCATAAAATAATATTCTCAACCTACCTTATACAATAAATGCAAATTCCCAGTATATATAAACAAACACATCTAAGATATTGCATTAAAATAATCAGAAATACCAACATAACATATCAAAATACCTTTAAGACACAAACATTCTTATATCATTAATTTAATATGACTGGCTCAGTTAACCCCAGTATACCCTATGACATTCACACTAAGTAATGATTTTTTTGCTACTCCCCATCCCCACTGCATCAAAGTACCTGTTTGAGTAGTTAAACGCATATACTAATCACACTAATAAAGTAATAAAGTAATATTCCACAAGGTATTCTTAGAAGAAAATATCTGCATTTGCATTATGGGAAAACCACCCTTACGCCTTTTTGATATTGTGGACTGTATGGGTTAAAAAATATATTTGGTGAGCCAGTTTTTAAAACAAGTCAACTTTATATTTCTCATATAGTAATTGGTTATTAGTCTATTTTATGAAGACAAATTGTTTGTTTACTAAATATTTTTGTGGGCAAAATTAAATCATCCGATGAGGCAGTTCCACCCCATGAGCCATAGGCTGCCAACTGCCGTATTAGACATTGATGTGGGTTTTAGTAATGTTAAATATAAGGAAGCGTTTGCACTGACCTCTCTCTCTGATTACTGAGTGCCTTCAAGTTCTCTACTTCTGTGACTATCATCTTGTATCTTTCCCTATGCTCTACCACCTGTTGCTGCATTACCAGCATATGATGGTAGTCCTTGTTCCTCTCTGTTCGAAAATGGTCACAATCGTTCTTTAAGGATTCAAGTTGTCTTAACTCCACATCCAAAGCCTTGGAGGACATGTCTAGGTGAATGTCCAATATTCTACCATCCCCCCAAAGTTGTTCGAGTTGTTGCTTCAGTCGCTGGCATCTGTTGAGCTGGTCTTGGCACTCCAAGGCGATAAGGTTCACATTTGACACCAGTGTGTTTATGTTCTTCTGGACATGCCATACTTCTTCCTACAGAAACAAATATTATTAATGTATAGTGGCAGCACTCTAGCCATAAAATCTTGGGGATGGGCTTCACTTTATCGTACAGGCACATACTTTATTATTGTAATATAGTGTTGATACTCAAACTATCTACATTTAATAGTTTCAAAAGAAAACGGTATTAGGGATGTAAAAATTGATTCCTTAATAGCCATTGATTATTAGTGGTATCAAAAGATTCGATAATAAAAAAGTTCAAAATTTCACATAAAAGTCTATTAAATAAAAGTTTGTAGAACTGGTATATATTAGTGGATGATTCTCATCTCGATCAATCCAGCAGATATGTGGAAATGGTTGTTAATGAAGCGGGATAGTTCTCTTTGTGCCACCGATATCAACAATTTCACACATACACTTTTATAATTAATATGTGTCCAAAACAAATCTTTCATCTCTAACAGATCCAGAGTTGCACCATTGGAAATGTATTTGATACAAAATTTAGGAACTGCCTCCCATATAGCATTAATCTAAAGCGTTAATTTGAATGTACAATAATTCAAGCAAATGACATTACATTTATACAATACTCCATTTCTTAAACCAAGCCAAGCGTACATTGAACTGATAAACCTTAATTATATTACTTCTTTTTTTTAACTTAATGTGGTTTTTCTCATCATACTTGAACTAAAATGCAACCTTTGATTTTTTTTAAATAATATTTTTATTTTATTTTGAGTGACATAAATATATATGTGAAGAAATTTTTAAAATATTGTACACTTGAAAATAGTGAGATTTGAATCTCGCGGTCGTTTGCCACACTAAGCTACTAGTCAGCAGCACTGTAGCGCTTTGCACATCACCTGTATTACTGCTAAACAGCTGGCCAATATTGAAATCGATTATCAAGTTTGGAAAAATATAATAGTGATATCACGATCTTATTGGTTTCCATAATATAACTGGATGGACATCTAAGGCTGAAATTTTCGAGCTGTCGTCTGCAAACCATTGTGGAGGGGAAACAGAAACCGTAGAGTATCTCTATTTCTCTTACACATATTCAAGGCAATGAGGCATTTTGACATTGTTCACTAATTTGTATGAATATATTATGAAGTATATCAATGTTTATGATAATTAAATGAAAAATGTGTTATAAAAGGTTTGAATAGCATAACTAGCACTGAAACCCATTACTTGGTTTATTGCTTTCTCATATAAAGAGAAAGTATTATGATCGTGAAAAAATCGATCTCGAGATTAAAACACATGTACGTTTTATGTGAACACAAACAAAAAAAAGAGTTAATTTTACTATTTTGTCTGTTCCTGGCCACGAATCCAAAACTGCTTGGTGGATTTTTGTTCACACTTTATATTTAGATATTATATGGCAATACCGAACCATGTTTTTTTTACTCTAGCCCTTCAATTAAGAATAGTTAACTGATAAATATTTTTTTGATTTACAAATATTTCGAAATTGGCTTTAATGATTAGGCTTAAAATGCATATGTAGGATTTTTTTGATCTGACAAATAGCATTGTATAATTGATTTTTTGGAATAATTTCATTTAAGGGTAATTTATACTTACGACAGATTTTTCAGAAACTTTAAATATGTTACAAATGGCTTTAACGATTGCAGGGCCGTTTCCACCATTAGGCAAGACTAGGCAGCCGCCCAGGGTGGCAACATTTTAGGAGCGGCAAAAGGGTGGAAATTTTTTTAATTTGAGATCAAACAGCGAAAAAAATTAGCAAATTAGGAGAGAAAAATTAAAACATCGAATTGTTTTCAAAAGCATACGGAACCATTACTTAGTAATTGTTTACTTTGACTAATGTAAACATTGCCTCTACCTACCACAAAAGTAAGAAAGTAAAAATTCAATACTGAGTACGAAACGTAAACGAACATATGTCATGACCTTGATTCATCTCTGCCAAGCGCTGGAGGGAGGCGCTTGCGTAGTGGCTTGCGATGATATCTCGACTTCATACATCCCTCCCTCTTAATATAAACAAAACGTGGAATGTAACAAATATGGCCCGACGGTTTTTTTATTAGAAAAATAGATAACAATGAATATAATATGGTATACGGGCTATAATCTTAATATAAACCATCTGAGAATCAAAACAAAAAGAATGAGACTCGCATCCTTAGAAATATTAAAGAATATAAAAAAACTAAATTTTGAAGTACGGCTCAGGGGCTGCCACTGAATAATGCAAATTGATAATTTATGATAACCCAGAAATAAGCTGAACATGTAATGCATAATTAAATATAGCAACCCTACACAAATATTATATATATATATATATATATATATATATCTCAACTCCCTCATAGTTAAATTAACATATACAAAATAGACAAAAACATACTAATAAATTTCCTCTCTATACTTCCAACTCGGCATAAAGATATTAGCCCGCTAACTTCAGATACAAGAAATTATTTTAACAGCCCTGATAGTTCCACAATCTAACTCTCGACCTAAAAGCTCACCAATAGACTTAAATGCATTAATGTTAATTCATAGCTGCAAAATTAGTTTCAATTACAAGTCCGTTAAAGATATTAATATCAACAAAGAACTAACACTGACAATAATATATATATGCATGTTTGAAAGAAAAAATTAGCATAGTAAACAAACACCTAAACGACCCAAAAAGATGGCTACATAATAACGGTAGAATAAACCCTAGCCTCTATCGTAGATAAACATAATCTATGTATAAATCGCCATCTTTACAATGACTTACATCCTATCGAGTCCTTGTGACTTAAATGCCATCAAAGAGTACATAACATCACTGGGCACACGCTTATATTCAGTTTGTAACAGTGGGAGGAAAATGGATGGGAGGTATGACCTAATGATGAAGTCACTAACATCCAATCAATTCACATATGTCTTCTTCAGCGCCTGCGCACGACGCCGTAGAGTCTAAGAATGAAAAAGGGGAGGAGGGGGTGACGAGCACACGAATAACTAGAGGTCCAACTACGTTCATCAGAATGCGTACGCGCGTTAAACACAGCTTTGCTTTAGGCTAGGCGAAACAATTGCATCTAGCGCCAGCCCTCCAGATAGAGTTTTTTGTTGTGATCGCGAACAATGTCGTTCCGTGCCGTGTCTTCCGGCTTCGTGCGAGACCCCGGCCTGGTAGTCAAACCGGGTGAGCGAAAATGATGTGCTTGGTGATGGTCTTGTTTCTAGCCACGGTACAGTTGTTTTTGTCTCTGCAGGTCATTTTTGTCAATTGTCAGTTGTATTGAGTGGTTCTGTTGATGTTTTTAGTGTTAATATAATTTATTTATTTTTGATAATCGATCAAAAGCTAGGTTTTGTACTTCTCTTTCAACACATCTAGAAGGTAAGTGCAGTTCATGTTTCATATGAAAGAGATAAGTTACTATTAATGTTATATAATTATTTCCTACCAACCTACCTATATAATTGTGAATAAGTGTGAGGGCCTCGAGAAACAAAATGGCACTGGCTTATTAGTTTAGATTTTTTGATGGCCGGGAGAAAACAAACAGCAAAAAATAATTAAATTGTGAACAGTAAGCCGATTTGAAAAATTCTGTGTAGCAAGATGTAAAACGGGGAAACCCCTACGTTCAAAAGCTCATTGTGTACATACATAATATGAATAAAATATTAATGACTGTGTCTGTAAAGTGTAAAGTGTAAGCATATTTAGTAGCCTGGACCGCAAATCTGTTGGATACCAGCGTATATTTCCCGCATTTATTCGTACTAATTCAGAAAAGGGAGTAGGAATTCGGATGAAATAAATCTTTGTTTAGCGAGAGAAAAAAACTACTGTCTTTTCTCAAACAAATTAGCTGTTTTTTCTTAAAATTTGACGTATACGCGAAAACACCATCTTACTATTTGATATAATATTTGAAATGAGTTGAACTCAAGATATTGACTTTAAAATAGATTTACGAAAATCGTTTCCATTAATGTTACTGGCTAGTAGCTTCTTAAAAATTTTGGTAATAATGTTGTTACACTTTTCTAATCCAACATACAGAATTATTATTGCCCTATATTTTTTCAGGTAGAAAGGATCAAAAATGGCAGACAGGAAAAAACTCTCAGCACATAAAAAGAAAAGTGGATAGAGAACTAGAACTATCCAAAGTGAACGGATCTATTGAAAAATGTCTACATCCTCCAGAAAGAGTTATCTTCAAATCACAGAGGCATCAACTTCAACCTCAGTAAAAGTTGACGATATAGGCCTGCCAGACAAGGACATAGAAGTTAACAGTCGAGAGCAAGAAGAACATGGTGTAGTGGATACTGCAAAGGATAGCCTTGAAAATGAAGATGGCGATCAAAGTAAACGCCCGAAAATAGCTGAAGAAAGTATAAAAATAGATTATTAAGATATTGCTTCCTGGAAAGACTTACCAATAAGTGTAGACAAATTAAGAACTCTTTTGGTTGAAAATGGGCCAAAACATGTGAGCAAAATTTTTTCCTTTAGATGAGAGAAAAAAAAGGCAGTTTTCAGCTGTACATTATAAAAGAAAACTTCCAAATAGACAATAAGTTTACCGTGAATACCTCCAGTATTCTGTATCAACCGATACAATTTTCTGTTTCTGCTGCAACGTATTTTGTGGAAATTCAAGTTCAAGTACAAGTCTAATTCAGAATGGATGCAATGATTGGCATAACATATCATCGATTTTGTCTTCACGAAAAGAGTGTTGAACATATTACCAACTTCCATTGCTGGAAGGGCCTGTATACAAGTCTGAAATAAGATGCAATTATAGATAGTGTTAATACAAAAAAGCTTGAAGAAGAATAAAAATACTGGCATCAGATCTTAGAGCATGTACTATCTCTTGTAAGAGTTCTAGGTACACCAAATTTGGCCTTCCATGGCAGAAGTAATAAATGTCATGCTCATGACAATGCCAATTTTCTTGAAATTGTGGAATTTCTCGCCTTGTTTGATCCTATTATGAATGAACATCTCAGGAGAATACAAAATAAGGATAAGGACATCCCCACTATTAAGGAAACATTATTCAAAACTAACTGATTCAAGTGCTATCAAATGGTATCAAAGATAATATCATTTCTTTGGTTAAAAAGGCAAAGTATTTTTCAATCATTCTTGATTGCACCCGAGATATCAGCCGCACGGAACAAATTACCATGATCATAATATTTGTGGACAGCATACAAACTTCAGGAGCTTGTGATTGTCAATTGAAGACCTACACGGCCAGGGTTATGATAACGGGAGCAATATGAAGGGCAAATAAATGTGTTTGCAGAAGAAAATTATGCCTTGTATGTCCCCTGCAGTTCCGAAACCCTGAACCTCGTGGTAAATGATGCTGTTTCGTGTTGCACTGAAGCAACAGCCTTTTTTATATGTTAAACAACGATTGTATGTATTTTTTTGCTGCGTCTCCACGTCAATGGGATATACTGAAACGTCAAATACCATCTTTGATTATAAAACATCTGAGTGATACTAGGTGGTCAAGCAGGATCGATGACTTAACTCCCATCAGGTTACAGTTACCACATGTGTACGATGCGTTGTTTAAAATGACTGAAAATTCAACTTTTAAAGGCCCCGAATGCCGACATGAATCATTTCGATATCATCTCAAATCTATGGTTAATTTAAACAATGCTTATCTGTTATTGGGCGTGTTGACATACAACTAGTAAAACAAACAGAAGTAGAAGAAAAATAGAAACGAGAAGTATTAAAGTGAATAATTGCGACATTGAAATTATTGACCGCGCTGGGAATCGCATTCTGTGGACACCGAGGAGAGAAAGATTCGAATCGCAAAGGAATTTATAATGTTGTATTGAAGTCACTAAAAGAGTTATCAATCGTTATAGAAAAATATAAAGGTCAAACTTGTGATAATACTGCAAATATCGATGATTTAAAGCGAGAATGGTCAGCAAGGGCAGACGTTGTCTCAGGTTTAAGATTAAATTATTAAAAAGCCAAAGAAACTTTAATAAATATTTCTACAAATGAAAATTAAAAACCGACAAACCAAAAAAACAAAAAAGTATTAATATAAAATAACTTTACTGACAATTTTATGGGACCAATTACAAAGAAAAAATAGTACAAGGCAGTCATTAAAAGATGTAAATTCAAATGCACTACAAGGAGCAACCATTTTCAATAATTCTCTGTCTGCGCTTATTATGGACATCAGAAGCAAATTTGAAGACATCGAGAAAGTTGCAAATTCACTCACTGAAAGTTGGAACTTCGGAGAGGGCAGAAAAAAGAAGAGAAATTTGCAGTTCGACGAGACATCATCTACACATTTCAGTGCTAAACAAAGTTTTGTTATAAACATTCCCAATATAATTTGCGATATGAAACTAATAATAGAAGCGCAAAAATGTTAAGTATAGAATATGAAAATATATTGAAATAAAATATTTTAAAGATGAACTTCAACACTTCATTAACTATATTCGATTAGGAAAAGGCCTGGATCCTTTTGAAATGTATAGAGTATTAATTGTAGGACTTCAATCTACATTTCCTAACGTGGAGACTATTTTAAAGAATTTTCCACGTTACCGATTTGCAATGCAAGTGGAAAAAGATCATTTTCGATCATGAAACGTGTGAAAAACAGATATTTAAGTAATTCACTAAGTCACATGCATTTAAACTCACTTTCATTTATGTATATTGAAAATGATAAACGGTAATGGAATTATTAGAATATGAAAACATTATAGTAGATTCGCTCAAATAAAAGCGAGGATGGTTCCGATTTAGTACATTTTTATATTCATACTCTATTATTAATGTGATATAACTGGTTTATGACTTCTATTAATCCGTTGCCTGTTTTGTAATATAATATTTCGTGTTCATTAATACCTTTTTACTATGTAGTGTGAATTTGATTTTTTTTAAATCGAAATTTACTTTTATTCAGATCGTGTAGAGTAATTTTTGTTTCCGGAAAGTAAGGAGGATAGGGGCCCCAAAATAATATTGTGCCTAGGATCCCCAATTTAGTTAATCCACCACTGTGTGTATCTTTCGAGACAGTACGATAGGGTAAAGAAAGTAGTGTTTGTGTAGACTGCACAGTAGCTAAGGCATTACTAACTAGAAAGTGTCGTAAATTTTTTGAATTTAAACAAGATTACAACTTGTTTAAATTAAGTATAGAGGAGTTCACTACAAATTAATAGGTGCATTGTATTAATTTTTAGTGCAATACCATTAGTAAAATAAAGAACTCCAAGCAACACGTTGTTTAAGAAAGAAGTAAACTAATAAACTTTTAAAGTCTCTACCATACATATAAAAACAATATACTAACGTAATGAACACAAGGTCCCATAACTGATATTCATTTAGCTAAAGTGATAATAGATTGATGTAACAGAACTAAAATTACCTGCACTATTGACACTTCCTTTACAATTGCTTTCAGCAGCTCTGTGTCATGTGAAGCAGCTTTGTTTTCTTGTATGATTCTTTGTTTGATGGCCTCTATTTCTTCTACAAGTTTACGACGTTGTTCCTTCATTCGCTTGTCGTTGCGTGGCATATTGGCTTTTATTACGGTCAGATTGTGATATTGAGACTGGATTTCCTTTAACAACCACTCATTTGGTTTGGTGGGGATTGCAATATATAGGTGTTTACTTTAATTTTATAATAGGCAGGATAGCAGTTATGTAAGTTTTTATTTATTTGATAATGTATTATATACATAATTTTCAATATTTAGGTTGCCTCTATAATTTAATTGATTGGTTGCTAAATCGGCTGCAGAGGATTTGTTAAGATCGCCATTGTATCAGAATATAGATACCGGCCAACAATCTTTGAAGTTTGTTCGAATCCCAGTTATGTCAAAGTTTAATATTCACGTAGTGCTAAAGCAGCTGAGAAACAAGGGATTCAGAATTAATTTTAAGTGTAGTCCAAAAAACAAAAAAAATTAGTTAATATCGAGCGCCTGTATTATTAAACCATAACGACCAGTAAGATTTAGTAGCCATGGTTTGCACCCTTTAGGAACTAGAGTATCCCCATGGAATCTTTGGTGTTAACTGACAGCTCACAGCTGACTTCTGACATTCAACATTTAGGTATAGACCTAAATTTTGACCGTCAGAACTGACAGTTGCTAAACACATGTTTTTGCAGATCATATGGTTCGGCGTAGGGATACATAATTTGGTCTGATAACTTTTCAAAGCTTTTAGCTGTCAGATGTGAGCTGTCAGTCAGCACCAAACAAGCCATGGAGCTACTGTAGATAGTATTTTTTGGAGATAACATCATATTTGGTTAATTTCTCTAATGAAAGTGGTTCGTTAGGTTAAAAATTCCAAGTTCAGATCTCTGTACATACATATTTTTCAAATAGGTATTTATGAAGTTGTTTGTTTGCATAAGTGAAATCTTAACATTAGTTTTAAAAACCTTGACATTCTGTTGGTCCGAGTTGTAGCGAGCTATGGCTATCGATAGAAGCGCTGTTACTTTTTCTTTATCTCGTTCATACTGAATCTGATTTACTATCGCCTTCTTTTGCTCGATTTCTGAACATTTCAGTCGCATTGAGATTGTTTCTTGCTTTCCCATTTGATGACAATACCTCTCATTGACTTCAGACAAGCGCAGCGTTAATTCGTCGATGCTTTTGTGTTTCATTTTCAATTGAGGTAGTTCCTGCTTTTCGACCGCCTTGGCTTTCTCTAACTCAACTTTCATCGTGTCCATATCTTCTTTCAATTTAACATACTTTGAACGTGACGCATCGATTTCACCCTCTAAACTTTGTAGCCTTTTAGAATCTTCATTAAAATGTTTCTGAATTTGTGTGTTTATTTCTTTTGTGAGTGAAATCTTTGTTTTTAACCCCGATATCTTGTCCTGAAACAAAAATACAATCCCTCTCTTGAAACTTTTGTTTAAAAAGAGCATTTTATTTTATTATTATCAGGTATGAAATACGTTAGTACATATATTTTTGTCGGTTTTCCAAAAAGCTATTATTATAATCACTATACCATTTTTATATTTTTATTTTAAACTTAGATAATATTCTAAGACTTTTTAAAATATGATGGACATTTTTGTTTGTAGTACAATATTTTTATGTTTTTAATTAATTTATAGCTTAGCTCAGTTGTACATAAAAGTTGTTATAATTTTATGTTTATAAACATAGACCTATCGAAGAGCCCAATATGAATTAATTTATCTTAAATAAATAACGAATACTAACACACAGGTTGCACATCATTGTAAATTGATTACGGGAATGTCCGTATGAAGGTAACCCCAGCCTCAACCTTAAAATATGAGTGAAGAGTGACTCTGGGAACAGTACGAATCTCTGGATTGCTCAGTGGAAGAGAATTGACGCGCTAAGTCAAAGATCACGGGTCCGATCCTGATGTCGATGTCTCATTTTTAAACTAATTTAAATGAATTAGATATCTAGACTTAAATTACATACAGAATGACACGATGCCTTTGGCGCAAAGGAGGACAAGTAGTACTCCCAGGGGAATATAGAACATCATAGGAAAATGTAGGACGCTATAAAGTAAGAGTACAACACGAACTTGTAAAAATTCACTTCACATACATACACACATACATACATACATACATACATACATACATACATACATACATACATACATACATACATACATACATACATAACATTCCTACATACATACATACACACATACATACATACATACATACATACATACATACATACATTCCTACATACATACATACATACATACATACATACACACATACATATATACATACATACATATATACATACATACATACATACATACATACATACATACATACATACATTCCTACATACATACATACATACACACATACATATATACATACATACATATATACATACATACATACATACATACATACATACATACATTCCTACATACATACATACACACATACATACATACATACATACATACATACATACATACAACATACATATATATATATATACATACATGCATACATACATACATACACATACATACATACATACATACACACGTACATACATACAACATACATGCTTACATACATACATGAATACATACATACATACAACATACATATATACATACATACAACATACATGCATACATACATGCATACACACATTCATACATACATACATACACACATACATACATATATATAAAAGAAGAAAAAATATAAAATATATATAAAGTAAGAAAAAAGAATCGGAAGGAAAGAGCCTAGTACATCCCTAATCCCACTGCCAACATCTAGGTGGGAACGGGGAAGTATGAGAGGACAAATTATAGAAGGAAGAGCAGAATAACAGCTAATGCCTCCTCGCACGAAGTAATACCTAACGGTGGTTCCGTAGGGGAGTAACAGTGGCGAGGAGAAGAGGGTCATTTTTTTTAGTCGGTAGGGGTTTGGTCAAGCCTAAACACGCCGCAAATCTTGGCGGCTTGTGGGCACTTTAACATCCAAACCGAGCCCGATACACTGTGCGTAAAAGCATTTTCCCCCCCTCAAAAAAACAACAACACATATATATATATATATATACATACATACATGCATACATACATACATATATACACATACATACACACATACATACATGCATACACATATATATACATACATACATACACACATACATACATGCATACACATATATATATATATATACATACATATATACATACATACATACATACATACATACATACATACATACATACATACATACATACATACATATATGCCGTACATGCATACATACCGTACATGCAATACATACATGCATGCATACATACATATTTCTAAAGATTCCTCCCCAACAACGTACAGAGAGGTGAAGTGTATGGCATGTCCGGTAAAGGAGTACATCTGCTCACCTTAATTATATTCGAATAACTAAAATACATGATACGCTAGGCCTGTTAAGGCATAATTGTATTAAGTTAGTTATGGTATTAAAAGATACTAGGTAGACCAGACCTAACATTTTGTTTATCGGTACACTTGAACTAAGAGATACATATAACTTGGGTGCATTCCATGAGAACGTGAGCTTCAACACAAATATTTTAGGTGAAGCAAACAAACCACTTTTAATATATGTTGTAAGTTAAAAGCTCTGAAAAAAATTAGATGCTGGTATTTATTTTTTAACCATGTAAACTACTTGAAGTTTGTGTTTGTACCTGCCTGCTTGGTACATAGTTTTTTTAATCTCGGCTGAAGCATCTTTGTTACATCTGAGTGAAGATTGTGTGTTGAAGTGATGCCCTTATATTTGTTTTACAAGTACAACATGTATATTTTTTTAAATAGTGTAAGCAGGGGCGTAATTATAGGGGGGTGTAGGTGGCAAAATGCCGCAGGCCCGCGACCAAAATGGGGCCCACCACGCATGCCCACCCGTCCAAAATTAATTTGGTAAGAGATGAAAGTGTTATTAATGTTTCTTAAAAATCTTATTATTCAATACAAAATTACTTAAGGGTCACTTTATTTTGCATAATTCATGTCCTACAAAAAAAGCTATCTACAATTCTCTGTAAAATCAATAACATTGTATTGTTAGTTTCCACTTTCCAGTAGCAAATTTATTATACAAATGTAGGCTTGTATAACGAAATTCATAAAATAATTCCAATATTATATGCTAATTAATTTATTATAATTAACAATAATTACACAACCAATTACTTTTTGGGGGAGCGAGGGAGGCTTCCTTTTATTTGAAGGGGGCCCACCTTGTAAGTTCTGCCATGGGCCCATTACTGCCTAGTTACGCCTCTGAATGTAAGTATTATTATTATTATTATTATTATTACTGTGTCTTAATACCCTTTCGGGTTATACGCACTTAAGCTAATGTGTAATGGTAGGGTGATTGTAAGATGAAATGGAGGACCTACAGTTTAACGTGGAGTCCGAACCACGGTGGAGGCCTGGAATTTCATGCATTCACAAGTTGTGATTAATACACGTCTTGTCAGAGGTGAAGGAAGGGTTTGACAATCAGACAAATCTGTGCCGGGACCGAGGATTGAGCCCCGGACCCTCAGCATAGAACTCTGACACCTTACCCCTAGACCTCCAGGTCACCTATAAGTGTAAGCAGTTTGATCACTATCTAAAAGTGAGGAAAAGGTGACAAAGATGTTCCACCAGTGACAACAAACATCAAAAAATTAGTCGAAAGTGAAATTAGTTTTTAGGTTAGGTTTGTAACTTTGTAGACGTAACCAATTTCTAATGTTAAACACAATTCTAGAAAAATGTTTTTATAAAACTGACCAATCACAAGATTTTAAAACATTCTATCTTGTCCCACCGTGACACACACCTTTACGGGTAGGACAATGTTTATGTTTGGGCCCACTTTAATAGTAACTTACTAGTTAAAGTAGATATTTGACTTCACAATAAAGGTAAACTTATTTTAAGATATATTTTTTAAACCAACCAATGGAATATACTTGAAAGGTTTTAAGACTTTTTAAAAGTACATTTGAACCAGACTTCAGGTATAGCCCGAATTAAACAGCGAGTTTTCTGTACACAGTAAAATAGGCTAATGTTTTACTAGACTAGCGTGTATTGTTGCATTGTACTGGAACAATATTTCAAATGCAGCAATTATTTTTTTAATGAGACAGATGACTTATGCAGAAACTTAGTAAGAAGCTGAAATAAGCCAAGTCCAATTAGTTCGAAAACCATCTAGGAAAAGAATGCCAAAGCAACAGAAGGAGACGGGAGAATATAGAGAGGGAAGAAACTACTACATCATCAAGTCTCAGGCATACAACCCGAACGGCTAGTAATACACGCTGCTAAACAAAAAGTTCATGGTTGAAATAATATTGAAAGAAGTGAAAAGAAAAAAGTAAGTACAGACAGTAAAAGAAAGAAAATTTTAAAAATGCATATGCTGATGCCATGTAATTAGAAACACTCCTGGGGTCCTACTCTCTTATGCAGTCCAGTGGGAAAGCAGTAAGAAAGAGTAAAAAAAAAAACTTTCTTGCAGCCCCAAGAAAAAGACTGCTGTCATCAAAAAACTAATGTATGAGCATTTTAAAGAATCACATACTAAAAGTATTCTTCCTAATGATAATTATAAAAAAAAAGTTGTGAAGCATGCATTAACTGATGAGAAACTAGAAAAAGCTAAGACATGTTCTCAACGTTATGATATTAGTAATCAGTCTCCGGGTATAAAAGATGTAAATTCTACATAAAAACAACCCAAATAGGGGAGAGAGTATTAAGTTAGAAGCACCACACGGACATGGTTGTTATGGAGGTATATTTCTTATTTGTGTCAGAAAACCCTGATATTAAAATGAAATTTGCCCAATTTTATCAACTTCACCCCACTTATATTCAGTTGACTAGTGAGATGCTACACAATGTGTGTATTTGCAAATATCACGGCAATTTTAATTTCATTGTTGAAGCTGTAAACAATAAGTTGAGTACTTTACAAATTCTGGTACTAAACAAATTGAAATGATTAGCTGTGACCTAAAAAATTAAAAATGCATACTAGAGAACTCTGACCTTCTCACTCTGATTGATGAAGATAGCTCCTGCAATCTCACTTGGAGTAAATATACTGAGATTGAAGGACACCCTATTATAATTGCAACTGAAAGAACACTTGATAAAGCTGTCCATGAGTTTAACTGCAAGCTGCTTCATTTCAAGACGTACGTGTATACTAAGATAATCCACTCCCAAACATTCACTGACGTAATAGAAACTTTTCAGGTCGGTGAGGCGCTTTTGCAAATTGATTTTGCAGAAAACCACTCAGCCATCACATACAAATAAATAGAGTCGGCATGGTCGTAAGCAGATTACAGTCTTTACTGCTTCCGCTTTTATCCCTGGCGTTGAAATTCGTTCTCTTGCCATTGTAACTAATGTTTTAAGGCATGATACTTATGCTTTTTTTGCCTGTCTTAAAAGAATCGACAGTGAGCTGAAACGGGAATTAAATTATCTAGAGGCAATAAAGATATTATCCGATAGCACAGCATCACAATTTAAAACTCTGTTCAGATTAACAAACCTTTGTTGAATGTCAGATGACTTCGGTGCAGAGGGAAAGCAGTACTTGGTAATCTTTTGCCAACTCCCACGGTAAGGGAGCTGTTGATGAGATTGGTCCAGTTATGGAAAGGGCTGTGTGAAGCAGAGTGAAGAAACGCAAGGTTTGAATTGGTAATGCTGAAGATATTGTAGCAGCAGCAGCTCTCTCTTCAGTAGAAAATGTCAAGATAATACACCTTTCACGGAAGAAGTTGAGATAAATAAAGAGATTCTGGGTGAAATATGGAAGATCTCAATTGGTATTGACCAGGTACAGTCACTACATTTTTTTCAAGGGTCACAATAAGGAAAGTTTTATTGTAGGGCGCACTTTCCAGTCAGAGCTTTCCAATTGCAGAGTTGTCAAGCTTAACTTCTCAGATGTGTACTTGGAGAGTGATTATGGCAACTTCACTAACTGATGCACCCAATAGTACAGTTCCGACCAGGGCTCTTACAGTTGCATACATAACGGCAGATGGTTTTTTGTTAGTCGAATTCGACCGTCTAAAAGCAGCAAGACTGACATTTAAACCAACTACAAATATGCTGGTTTTGCTCAGACTTTTCTAAAAGTGAATAGGCAAGGGAAAGTGATGTTTTTGATCAATGTTGGGGCTGGCAGAAATTAATTTAAAACCAAAGAAAAGGGCATTTCGTTTGTGAATTTGACCCAATTGCCAACACCAGAATTTTTTTTAATGTCAGAAATAACACTTTCAATTATTTCCCTTGTGAAGTATACATGTATGAACAGTGAAATCTAATGCAGTTACTTTTAAGTGGTTTTAATAAAAAGTAGGAAGGAAATAATTTTGAAAAAACGTTTTAACTTGTCCAATATATTCATGATAAGATTTATGAGTTATAGATAGATGGGTTTTAGAATGTTTTTAATATTTGTTTACAACAATTTAACTGGTTTTTTTAATGCATTAAAAATATGTTCTAGTCTATAAATGTGCACTGTGTCCCACCCAACACATATCAACCATCCCGCTTGTGATGCAGCAAATATTAATATATATAATAAACTCATGATTTATTTATTTAGTTTGTTATTGCAATGTGCAGCTTAAACATTTAGACTACTATTTCAGAATTAGTGACATTAGGCCTATTTCCCCCGCCCCCTTAGAAACACAAGCTTTCTTTAAAATCATCTGCTGCATCACAAGACATGTTGTTTTTTTTGTCCCACCCGTAACAATGGCTTAAAGATCAATAATTTCACATCTGAACTGCGAAATATAATTTCATCACAGTTATGAGTTTATTAATTTGCTATCATACTATCATCAACCTCTAGTTTATATTATATGATATATTTACTCTTAAAATTAAAGAAACTAAGTGCAAGTGTCCCACCCGTGACGATGGAATGCCCCCTTAGTTAAAAAATGTATTCATAGTAAAATAGTGCTTACCTCTAAGAGACCCAAACTTTCAGTTTTAGACTCATTTTTCAGTTCTTCTTTTTGAACAGAAATGTTTAGTTTTTGTAGTTTAAACTCAAGCTCTTTTATTTCTTGGCACTTCATGTCTACAAAACCACGTTCCTTGCAGAATTCTGAATGCATTAATTTAACATGTTTTTCATCTATACACTGTCCATCCATCTTCACTAACTCTTCCTTCAGCCAATCTCTCTCCTCTGTCAGCATATTCACAATGTTGTTAGTTCTAGTAATTTGTTCATTGTACTCGAGTAATTTGTTTTCATAGGACATTAGTTTGAAGCGTTCTTCTTTTATATCCTTAGTTTCACACATGCCTCCTTTATTCGTTTTAGTTATAAATTTAACTTGTGCATCTTGTAGTTTAGGAAGACTCGTAAAAGTTTTTTCTAGTTCTTTATGACTATCAAGAGTCTTATAAGCATCTCTAATTGTTTGGCACAAATTATTTACTCTGCTTCTTTTAGTAATGTATCCTTCTAGCAAAATTCTGAACTTTCCTTTCAGATAGTTTTTGTGTTCTTTCGTTATGCCACCTTTTAACATGACAATATCGAGCAGGGAGTTGACTTTTTCCTCAGATGGGGCATATTTAATATCCGCTAAGTGTAATTTGTCATATGAAGTTTTTAAAAAGAGTAGCTCAACATCATCCCATTCAATTAGTGGCTCATCGTCCCCAACTTGGCCTGTTTCATCATTAACATCCTTCACATAATGAATGTCTTCATCCATTATATCCACCGATTCATTCTCTCCATTATTAACTTCATCCACTAAGTCAACCAATTCACTTTCCCCTTCTGGTTTATTAGTAGGTGATACCGCCCTGGTATTTAAATCTGATTCACCATATACTTCTATTTCATCCATTGAATTTAGGTTTTGTGGAGGTGATGCAGTGGTCATCTTTGAAAATAAATTGTTTCTAAATGGAATCGTATATCAGTATTAGGGCTTATATCAAATAGAAATCTGTTTGCTTTACAAATATAATATTTATTACTTCGTTTATGTCTTTTGTTGTCATAGGGATTAAAAAAGTTTAAACAATATAATTCATAATTACAATAACTACGCATGCATGAAAATTGCCCCTGCAACGGACATGACAAACATCTCCGTGCCATCTCTTTGACAATTATATACTGAAATGACGTCATGAAATTTCACATAAATGAATGACCATAAGGAAATGTGTTGCGGATTGCTTGACATGTTGATTATGTTTGCTTTATTTTATTACTTGTCCAAGATTAGCATGTCTATTGTTACAAACAGATTAACGACCTGAAGTTCTAAATTTTGAACCCAGCTGTGGCCAACGGATTTTTACCTAGTGCTGAAACTAATTAAGCTGAAGAGAATGAAGGAAGTGATACGCTGAGAGCCGAGTCCAATCAAACTGAACATTGAATGAAAGCCTAGCACTAGTGGACAGAGAAAATGATAGTATATGAACAATAAAAATAAATAAAAATAAAAAAACACAAAATAATAATGGCTCCCTTAAACTTAGATAGGATCCTTCATTTGCTTTACAGTTTACTGTAACGTTCAATTTGACTTAGTCATTCAAGAAAGACATATAATACTGGGTGCTTAGAGGTTCCTTATTAGTTTGGAACCAAGATTCAGACTTCACGTGTACTTACACAAAGAGAAACAAAAGAGAGACACTTAAAAAAGAAGATTCTATAAATATGTGAGTTTACTGGATATTTTTCTTTATTTAGTATTTCATTTTTCCAGTTATTATTTATACTCTCAAACCACTCCTGCTATACACAGTCAATGTAATAATTTTAAAATTATGAAATCCATTCAAAATGTAATAAGACAAACGTTCTTTTAAAAAAGTTAGCTTTGTATACGTTATTTTATTTTACCTCTAGATATCATTACCATGTTTAATTTTATAGATCAAAACGATTCACTATGGTTTATTCTTTACAACTAATCCCCGTCTGGTTGCAGAATTTATTATTATTGTCTATTATTATTATTATTATTATTATTATCATCATCATCATCATCATCATCATCATCATCATTAATGTAAAACTATTAAAGTAGACCTACTACTAATACTCAAATATACAAAACAATATAAATATAACGTAAACACAAACTCGAAAGAGTTTAAATTTGAAAACATCACTTTTTCAAAATGATTTCAAGTTTTACTCACTTAAGTGCGTTTTTTTTTCTAATAAAATCCTACAAATTATTTATGTTTATGTGACTGTTAAATTATAAAATATTTATGTTCTTTGAATCCTGTCCCTATGCATCTATTCAAATCATTCCTCTTCCTTTCGCCCCCATGGTATTACCAAAAAAACCTCCTTCCACTTGTCTCTAAACTAACAAGTTTTCACTTTTGTAGAGACATGTTTTATATAGTCATTCACATATAGCTACAGTATATATAATTATTATGGATTGAGGGGCCGTAGGTAGTGTGTACCTCTATAATGCTTTAACTTTCACCATTTATAGCAATGTCATCAGTTTTAAGTAGTTTTGTAAACTCGTGATTATGTTTGATAAAAATGGCCAAGGTCCTAATAGGAAAAAAATAATTAAACTATTATTTTAGCTCATAATTTCTAGTTAGTTTGATCAAACTTAAATTCTTAAAGCATCAATAATACTCGTTTTTGGTCGTAGTTAAATCATAAACCTTTATTTTATTCAATTATGTTACTTCATTACTGTTATAATCTTGACTATTGAATTTATTTTTAACATAACATAAAGTTTTATTATTCGAAAAACAAAGATTAATATAAGACTTACCGAATATTGATTCTGCTTTCAGTGGGGATGACTCATATTTTACTATTTCTGTATTAGATTAATTCTAAAATCTCAAACAACCACATGTCACCACCTTCATTAACTTAATCCAACACAAATAAAAAGTGGTATATGTTTATCTTGAAAACTAATTTTTTTTTATATTTCTGCAATTTTTCCCATCATGAATGGATCAGCCTACAGGCTCTTACCCTTTTCAATCCCCCCTTCACTTTTCACCCTTGCAACATTACAACTCAGCATATTGGAAATCTCACCTCTTACCTGTCCTCTATGTTCTTGAATTGTGTCCCTACTTAGTTCCTTTATAATCTCTAAATTGTTTCTTGATCTCCAAGTTCATTTTACCCATTTTATTAATTTGCCTTCAGCCATTTTCCATTTATAACCTCAGTACATTTCTTTTAGAGACATGTACTAAACACCGATTTAAAAAAAAAAAATATTATACGTCTAGTTATTTCAATATATATTTTACTTTATTTACTTTACGGTTCTCTCTCAATTTTACCATACCAATCTTAGTTCTCTTATTTGATTCTCACTAATATTCACAATAAATTAAGTCATTATAATTGCTTTATTTGTATTTTTCTATAGACGTACTTTGTTAAATATTTTAGTTAATAGAGCCCTCTTCACTTAAAATTATTTATATTTATCTTAAGAAATATTTGGTTCTTGTTGGCTAATCTGATACTTAAAATTTGGTGAACAATGCTTTAAAAATATCCTGTAAACATGGCAGCTGGTGTCGATAATTTTGATTCCTGGTTAAGTTTTAAGTTACGAGCTTTAAATACAGATGAAAATGTTTTCGGTTCATATATTAAAGGCATCTTAGAAGGGGAAGAGACGTTGGAAGACAAAACTGAAGCACTTGAGGGAATACTTTCAGAAATGATAGTAGGTGCATATTACAATGTTAAACTAGAGTTATATATTAATTGAGGTTATGTGTAAGTTCTATCATCATCAGTCTACAGTTACAATGTAACTCATTGACTCGTTATCAATTTAACTTATATTAATTTAATTTTAAATAGTTTTTTTTTTATCTCGCATTCCATGTATGCCTACATTTTACAAAGTTCTAGAACAAAGTAAGCCCTATAGTGTTTTTTTTTTACTTCACAGCATAGCTTAGAACAACTATGGCTGTATCTGAATAGTCAAGTACACTTGACTTGATGCAGTCTTGATAATTTTACACTTCTCGCGGTTTTCATAGTGAAGACTGCATCAAACTATTCGAACGCCAACACACTTGGGCCCACAGTTTTGCTTCCTACCGAATAATTTGTGTAAGTCGGTGCTCAACAGACGAAACGATAATACTAAAACAATTGCCAGTCAAACACCGCACCAACCCCGCATCGCTCTTAGCTTTCGTATCCATGGTACCAAGACCTCGAGAAAACTGCATCGGTCTAGTCCGCGACTATTAGGACAGATCTACACTTGGTCACGTGATTGCCAAATTAGCTATCAACGCCACGAGCCAACGCGACGTCGCATAAGTAGACTATTCGGTTACAACCTATATCTATTTAGGATTGCTTTTGTAAGTCACAATCATAATACTGTAAAGTCCTTTGCCACACAAGGTATTACAACACTATATTTTATGCATAAAATAGTTTATGGATCTATTTCTAACACCTGTTTTGGCCTTTTATATTAGGATTACTTACATATGATTCTTAAGTGGAAATTAGGATAGTAGGCCTACTCTCTTTGTCAGAAACATATTTTCTTTGTTATGTAACACTTAAAAACATTACTATTCACAATCGATACACCAAGTATTGGGCTATAGCCTACCAATATTAAGACTAATTAGTTTGTAGTTTGTGTATTATTTAGACAGTAATAATGTACTAACCAACATCACAGGATGAAGTTTCACCTTAAAATACCCCAACTGCTGAACTTACGTAAATGTCCAACATGACTTAATTTTTATATTAAATTAACTTGGATCATAAATCTCTTAGGTTGATCCAAATAGTCTACTTATGTGGCGGCGCCTGGACCCGTACCCTTGACAGCTGCATTGGCAATCACGTGACTAAGTGTAGATCTGTCTGAAAAGTCGCGAAGGGTACCTATGCAGTATTCTTGAGCCCTGCTCGAGGTCTTGATCACCATGGATATGAAGGCTATCAGCCGTGCGTTGTTCTCACAATGTGGCTGCGGTGTTTGACTGGCATTTGTTTTAGTATTATCATTTTGTCTGCTAGAACACTGACACCTTTTCCGCCATTTTAAATAAGGTTGTTATTGTTCGAATTGTTAGATGCAGTCTTTGTTATGAACATTGGGAGAAGTGTTAAATCAACACGACTGCATCAAGTCTAAAACTCATGGGTCCGACTAGGGAGCCTTAGACTATTAGGATACAGTCCTAGCCTTCTACTATAACACACTTTTTCTTATCATCCTGGCTAAAAACTTCTTGAACATATTCTAATGAATAAGTAAAAAGCACACACACACACATACATCAAAACCCCTAAAACCCGCATTGGTGGCGGCATGGTCTAATGCGCTTCTTTTGCAGTAGGCCTAGGCTAAACTGCTAATGACGGGGATATAAAGGCTTAAATGGATAGTATAAAGTACCTATAAACATTTGGGGTTGCTTTTGTTCACACAAAACTTTCAAACTGGGAGGAAAAGAGGTCAATTTTATCCTCAGATCTGGTTCAATATCCAATATTTTCTGTTTTGTTTTTGTTTTGTTTTTTTAAGAAAAACCAATCTTTAAAAACCTGTTTTGAATTTAATGTTGGGACAAAGGGCATTTGAAATCTCAAAGCTTTTTCTTCTAAAGCAGGAGATTCATGACTACACCTCAGCCAAAACCTAATTAAAGAAACATTTTTTGAAGTGGTTCTTCAGTGCAGTCTCACATGACAGTTCAACAATAGAATCAATGCCAGATTAATTGGCCAGTAATTCTTCGTCAGTCTCTGTACTCACTGTAAAGGGGTTCGTGATCCATACTTTACCACTGAAAATTGGAGGAAAATATTCCTTTAAAATTGATTCTTTCTTTATCGCTTGATTAGTTCTCTAATAGGCCTAACAGTGGAAATTTTATCTTGGATATATTCTTTATCTTATTATTTTTGTTGCTATGTTAACTTTGATAATAACTTGTAATTACCCTTTTAAACACAATGGGACCACAAACGAAGTTTTTAAACTGCCATTTCCACCTTTTCTTATACCTTAAAAATGTTTATTTCTTTATCTTTTATGTTTACATATAGGTTATTTAAAAAATTAAAAATATGCTGAATGTTTCCAAAAACTATAAAACTTCATCTTTAATTTGATTATGTTGTTTCAAAACATTCCCCTTGATATCCATCAAACCTCTCATTGTAAAAGTAGATGCTCATGTTCACCTCCCATTTCATTTTATAAAGTGATTAAGATTCTAAAATTCAGCAAGTGATATATTATGTAGTTTGTGAACTTAACGTGATCTTGGATGTTTCCATTCAAAAGTAATGGCATTGTTTTCACAGCTAACACTTCTTTGTGAACGCTACAATGCACCAGCACACAATCTGGTGCTACTGTTCTCATCCTTGGGAAAAGTACAGTCAGTCTGCTATTACTCATGCTCCATCACTACTTAATCCTACAGTTTTTTCCCCATTCAATGCCATTTTTAAATGTAGGCCTAACCCTTAATCAATTTGAACATTTCTCCAGCTGTTTTTCTTGTTGGAAGTGGTTTGAAAAAGAAAAATTATTGATAAATCTTATCTTTATGAGCATATATTAGGAAACGCATTAAATTTGCATTGTCTGCTATTTATGTACTTTCAATACCTTGTAATGAGAAAAATAGACACTCTTGAATTTGACTTATGATAGTTTGTTCAAAAATTTTTGCAATAGCCACAATGCTACACTTCATCTGGTTATAAGTCAGTGACAACAAGCTTAGCTGATTAATTACAACATTTTCAGTGGAAGAGCCGCTAGAAAAAGTAGAACATAGATTTTGTTTTGTAGATGTGAATTCTTTTTTTCTTTTTGATAAAAAAAAGCTATTAGCTTGTTAATGTGTGCACTGTGTTTTAATTTCAAGTGCCGCCTTAACTTTGAGGTTTTCATAGGTTCATTTGACAGCCTTGTGTAGCAAATGACGCATATAATGGTTTGTCATCAACACCCTTCACTCTTGACAAAACCAAATTTTAAATAATCCTAGGAATACTGATTGGTCAAAGGCTCCTTATTTTTTAATGAATCAAATAGCCGAAGCTATAATTTATGCATTTTAGTGAGGATGACACCATTTAGATATCATGTTCTGAAAATTGAAAAATGACCTCTGGACACGGGAATCGAACCCGGGACCTTCGGCTTAGTACGCCAATGCTCTTACCACTGAGCTATCCAGGATTCGTCCCGTGCCCATAAGGCAGAGTCTATGATGGACGTGAGGAAGTCGTCAGCTTATAAGTATGTGATTATATAAGATCACAGCCATCAGACAACGCAGCCACCCGCGACTCAGTAATTGGCTTATTGCTGCCATTTGACAATTATATTATAATTGTACGGGATTGCATATATTAATGAAACAAATAGCCGAAACTATCATTTATGCATTTTAGTGAGGATAACACCATTTAGATATCATGTTCTGAAAATTGAAAAATGACCCCTGGACACGGGAATCGAACCCGGGACCTTCGGCTTAGTACGCCAATGCTCTTACCACTGAGCTATCCAGGATTCATTGCTGCGTTGTCTGATGGCTGTGATCTTATATAATCACATACTTATAAGCTGACGACTTCCTCACGTCCATCATAGACTCTGCCTTAAAACTGAGTGAAGAGTGAGGAATGACCATGGGCACGGAATGAATCCTGGATAGCTCAGTGGTAAGAGCATTGGCGTACTAAGCCGAAAGTCCCGGGTTCGATTCCCGTGTCCAGGGGTCATTTTTCAATTTTCAAAACATGATATCCTTATTTTTTTGTCTCAACAATAGTCTGCACATCACTTGCCCGAGTCTTGGTATAATTTTCGGTATTCTTTCTTGTACTCTGCTGCACATCACTAGGTTGGTGTTTTATTTCCCGTTTATCCATGATAAGTGAAAAATAAACAATTATTATCGTGCGACAAGAAACTATAAACATCTACTCGTTGAAATGTACTAAATAATTTCCATCACACACAGAACAAAACACTCCTTTTGACAACCAAGTATGAACTGAGGGCTGCGTCTAGTACAAAGACGGGGATAAGTAGCACAGCAGGCCGCTCGGCCCACGAGGTTAAATAATGTGCCCTTTAGCTGCCACTTTTGATAGATAATATTAATACCAATAACATTCATAAATAATAATAGGACCTAGGCTAGTTATAGTAATGCAGTAATGATCAAAATTGACAAGTGAAATAATCACAAAAATAGAATGGTTGAATTTAAAATTAACTTTTATTTTTACAAGCATACACATTAAAAAAATAAATCCCTGCTATTATTCCAGTCATAATCAACTATCCCCACAGTAAAAATCACTTTAACTTTTTTATATATTTACAGGAAAATGATATTCCAAGCCACTGTCGGGAAATCCTTGATAAGTGGAAAAAATTATCTCCTACAGAAAAATCCGTTGATGATGAAAATGCAAAAGGCGGGGACGACATGGATGTTAGATTAGCAAAACTGTTAGAGTCACAACCTCGACCCACGACTGTCCAGCGGACCTACACTGAAGAAGAGCGTAAGATTCGTGAAGCTATACTCGCACAATATAGTCAGGTAGATATTCATCATTCTAGATCTATTCTTTATTGGATGAAGGAACTGTTATTTGATATAAGCGCAAGTGAATTGGGGGGTCGGAATGAGAAAATGACAAGCCTCATTTTTTGTTTAATAAACAGATATGAAATTTTGAACAAGACAGCTCATAGTTTTTTCACAAATTTTGGACACTAGATCCAGCAGTTTCCTTTTTGATGGACATGAGGGTTTTGGCACTAACTCGTTCTGAACCCCTTGATTGAGAACACAGAAATGTTGGTTCCTGCTGTTATTTTTAACTACATTTACTTTGTATTTTGAGTGTTCTACCCAGAAAATGTTGCCAGTAAGGTGGTATTATTAAGTAGCTGGGTGGGGACATACTTTGACATATTTGATATGTGTAACAATAATTGATTTTAGCCGGGTGGTCGGTAATAACAGCCCGGCAGCCGGAAAAAATAAAAGCCCTTGGGGAAAATATTGTATTTTAAGAAATATAGTAACTATTTCAATCCTCATGAAACAATTTATTTATATAAAAAAAATTGTACTCATCTTATTAGGAACACCATTAATTATGTTTAAAGTGGTGCTTATTGGATGGTGTCGCTAATTGTAAGTCAAAAATACAGCGACTTCTTATCTACAAATTTGTAAGTTGAGGATTTACTGCACTAAAATATTATCAATTTTTGATACAAAAATAGGTTTTTATTTTCTAAAAGAACGTTCCCATGAAAATTGGACTGTGGCTATATATCTAATACAAAGGAGAAAGTAAATAGTTTTTTCCTTCATAAATTATTCTTTACAGATGTCTGATGAGGAAGAAAGTGGTGTTGGCAATGAGGCCGAACCCAAGGAAAATGGTATGATGAAAAATACAAACGCAAGTGTGGTGCAACAGGCAGAGAAAGAGAAAAGAGAAAAATCCAAGTTGGATAGTCAGAAGAAGAAAGATAAGGACAAAGAGGACAGGTAGGATTTTAATATAAATTATTGAATCTGCACTGGAAAATATTTTACCTATCGAGGTACCTAAAAAAATCTTTACTTTATTTCATTTATAAAAACCTAAACTCTTTTGGAAAGCAAAGTATTATTTTAACTTCTTTAGAAAGAGAATCTTGACACATAATGATTAATGTTATTGTAGCTAAAAATTTCAAGTACATTATTATTGGTATTGTTTTTCTTTTAAGAGCCCATCATACAACCATTTAACCGAGAAATTAGATACAAAATTACATTTTAACCAGAAAATGTATAAAAGTACAGTTTTATGCATTCTTCACTTGATAGCATTGAAATTTAGATCAGTGAAATAGTTAAACTTAAGCTTAAAATAATTATTTTTGAACTTTGTTGTCTTTTTCAAGATGTGGAAAAAACAATTTCACTGGTTCAATCTCCCTATTTTCTAAAGGAGAAAACAGTAAACCACACCACGATGTGACACCTGGTTAAGTTCCGCTTATTACTATTAAAATATATTTAAATTTTAGACACAATAGGTTGAATTTGGCCAGAAGATGTTTTTTTTTTAATCCCCCACTCATGCATAATTTTATTAACTGTATGTTGTAAAAAAATTGCAATAATGGTGCCAGATATTTTAATTTTGACTAATGGTATTATTTTTCCAATGAGACCAAGATCATTTTTTATGACCTCTAAGTCTACTGCTTGAAAACAATATTTAAATGCAAATATGTATATAAATATATACTTAAAAATGTCTAAAAATATGACACCTACATGTATCAACATAGTTGGTCTTGTTTGATTTTTCAAAAGGTCATTACATGCGTCATGCAACGCTTCAAATTACATTTCTTTGATTGATGTTGGGTTACATTTTGGTCATTTGTTCTTGGCTTCGCTGCTTTAGATCAGTTTCTTCTCCCAACCAAGGAACAATGGTAAAATGAGCTTATTACATCCAAAAATGGTTTTTACAACTCGTCAACAACTGACACATGCATGAGAGATATGCTGCTTAGGTCACTATCTGTCAATGCTGTACTATCTCCCCTTCACAGTACTCAATGCTACGTTATGACAACTGTAATCCTCTCTGACGAGCCAGCATGCCTGAAAATTAGTGAAACATAATTTATAGTATTATATTTGGAAGAAGGTACAGGAAAGGTGGATAGAAACATATAAAAGGGGGGACAAACATATAATACTACAATTACCTCATAAATCGAAAAGAGGTTTTCCTTATAGAGTTATATCATGAAACATAATTTAGAAATATTTTCTCTAAAAAAGACTTGAAAATAAAAATATAAGACACGTACAATGTGTAATTTTATGTAAAATCTTCAAAAATATGTAATAAAACTTAAAATACCCTCTCAAACAACCTAATTCATCAACATTTCTTTCTTCAGATTTCTAACTGGCAGTATTAAAATGTGTAAACGCAAAAAATTCTGACTACTTATAACACAGCTAAGTGCCTTTACTATGGAAACGCCATATGAGGAATGTCTTAGCATAGTTTGTTAAAATGTTTTCAGGGAGCGTCAGAAACAGCAAGCACTAGATAAAAAGGAGAAACGCAAGACACAGAAAGGAGAAAGACGAAGATAGCAAGATGTAATGTTGGTAGCGTGTTGTGAGCGTCTGTATTGTCGTATCGTGTTAATTTATTACTGTTCAAAAGTTGCTACTAACCTTCTCAACTGTATTTGGCCGTACCATTAGTACAGTGGTGGGCACAGCTTGCCAGACGGTACATTGCATCATAATGCTGAAGCTCAGGCTTGTAGCTCTGTTTTCACAGTACAAATTACAATATGTTAAGATGGTTTTAGAGTGAAAGATGGCTCAAAATTATATGTTTGATCTCTATTGAAATCTTTTGTGGATGTAAGTGCTTTAGTGTACACTATTCTCAAGTATATACTTAATTCTAATAAAATCTAAACCTTTCGAAAGCAGTGATTTTATTTCAGTCTAAATTAAACAAGATGATATTTTTGCTACGTTAGTAATATATTTGGGCGTAAATTATTTTATCCAAACTATATTATTGTTGTGTGTAACGCTTTGAAATTAGACATGGAATACTTGAATCCTTGATTCTTTGAATTCCCCAACTACGATAATATTCAAGAAAGTCAAAATCATCCTTTAACCCTAGGATGCATTCATGGATCTCCCGGACCTGTGTAAAATTTTACAGCATTATATTTTTTAAACTCTCAGATTTACAGCCTTATTACTTTAGGAGTTTGTCACTTAAATATTAATGAACACATTTTCAAACTTGAATTAATATTCCCTTTATAATAAAATTTAGATTAAATTAAAACCAAACATACACATACTATGCAATCCTGGTGTCTATCAGACCCACTTCTATTGGGGTCAATTCATACCAAATCACCCAATTAAAAATTAAAATGTTGCTTGTAAACATTTTTTATCTATAATTGTTTGTGATGTGACAAGAGTCTTATGACATTTGGGGAGTTGTAAATGGGGATTATTTTATTTTTGAAATATTCTATATTGTTTTGAGCGGCCATATTGTTCGGACGCATCAGCCAATTTTGCACATTGTAGAGGTTTGTGGAAACTTTAATATATCACTTGTTTTCGAAGATATCAAGATGAAATAAAAACTAAAATAATTTTCATAAAACATACTATATTTTATGCCTATATCATATTTAAGCTCACATTTAAGGAAATAGCTGAAAAAATTATTGAAAATTAAAGTTAAAAACATAAAAAACAACAACTTTGAAAACAAATACTATCTGAAAAACATAAAGACTCGCCTTCAAATTTTTGTGGGGGTAGGCTTCATATATGTTTATTTCCTTGAAAAGTTAGAGGACTATGAGTGATATCCTTAATTTCTTATAAGCATCCAAATATTGTGATTTGTGTAAAATCAGTGACAAATTGGGATAGGGTATAATGGGGTGGACTGGATAGAACCAGCTCAAGATAGAGATAGGGTACAATGAGGTGGACTGGACTAACTCAAGATAGAGATAAGTTACAATGAGGTGGAGTGGATAGAACTAACTCAAGATAGAGATAAGTTACAATGAGGTGGAGTGGATAGAACCAGCTCAAGATAGAGATAGGGTATAATAAGGTGGACTGGATAGAACTAACTCAAAATAGAGATAGGGTGTAATGAGGTGGATTGGATATAACTAGCTCAAGATAGGAATAGGGTATAATAAGGTAGATTAGATATAACTAGCTCAAGATAGAAATAGGGTATAATAAGGTAGATTGGATATAGCTAGCTCAAGATAGGGATAGGGTGTAATGAGGTGGACTGGACTAACTCAAGATAGAGATAGGGTGTAATGAGGTGGATTGGATATAACTAGCTCAAGATAGGAATAGGGTATAATGAGGTAGATTGGATAGAACTAGCCCAAGATAGGGATAGGTGGTGTACTTTTGTAAGTGTGGCAATGAACTTTCGTGTTCCTAATGTCATGCAGTAAGTAAGTAAGTATAAAAATGATAATAAAATCACTACAAATTATATCATTTAAAAATAATTAACCCACTCAAAAAGTGTCTTCTTTGTTCTTTATAACATAATAAATAAGGCAAACAAACAGAAAAACCAATCCTTAGTGCTACCAAATCTATATCAAAGACATTATTTCATGCATAATACTAATTTCTTAATTAAAACAAAAACTGAAATGGTATATGTTTGAAGATTCAAATTTGGATACAGGATTATAAAGATCTGCTTCAGTGGCTGCACAATTTAAGATGCTACTCCCACAATAAACTAATTGCCGAAGATGGGGAAATTAGAGTTCAATTCCAGTCAACTATACTGGGGGTGATTTTTCCTAAATAGTTTTCCACTCTTCCTCCATGCAAATATGGTTACACTTCCTCTAAATTCAACCATCCTAATCCCTAACACATTAGTGTAATACACAAATAGGTATATAACCCAAACGTATAGTAAGACAGTGCTAAAAAATGTTAGATTTTAATTCAAGTTAAATATGATTCACCCCATTTTTTTAAGAAAACAATTTTAATGTTTAGTCAGAAAGGGAGTGATTTTTTTTGGAATAGTTTGTACTTGAGCTTACATGACTCACCACAAAATGGTCCACACTAGAGCTTTGCGTCACAAAAATGTATAAATTGGTGTGTGTTTTTTGTACAGATTTCAGATACATGAAATTAAACATTTCTATATGAACAGTTCTACTTTTAATATGAATAATTGTATACATTTTTTTGTGTTCAGCTGCCAAACAAATTCATATCAACAGCTATTTAGGTTAACAGCTTAGACTATTTTTTTAAATTGCACTAATATACTATTTTTTCTTAATAAAAGCAGTAAATGTTGTCAACTTCAATTATAGACATATTTTGAAAAAAAAAATTTAATACATTAATTAAGTTGTATAATATAATGTTTTAATAATTCTTGAATACCATTTTTCAAATTACCATTGTTCATTTTATCATCATTACTTAGATATGTTAGAAACTGGCAAAGCATAGATCTGAGCTATTAACATAATTATAGCATTGAATTTAAGATTTCAGTATGCTTTTTTTTATTCCAATGTTTTTGAAGAATTTTGATAAACCAATGATGAAAAAAAAAACTAATCAGGTACCTTAATAAACTATCCACCAAATTGTTATTTGGGGTTGCCGATTGATCACTAGTGTTATGAGTCTCAATGAGCATATAATCTTAATTTCTCAAGATTGAAAAGGCCAGAGCAGCTGTGCCCTACATCTGATACCCCTTCTGTGTGCCCCTTGTGACCAGCCATCTACATATAGGCACGGTGTTCTGTGATAGCTAATATTCAAGAAATAAAAAAAAGGAAGTATGTACCTTAGAAATATATTTCAATATTTAGATACAAAATTTTTGGAGAACCAAATAAGGTATTCATTTTTGTTTGAAAACAAACATCTTGATCATTGGTTATTGAAAGGGATTCCATGGTACCCTGAGATGATGTAAAAATATGGGGAAATACATAACTAAGTCAGCAAGCATTGCACACACAAAAAAACAAACTATTCAAGCTAATATGATTAGCAATGAGGGTGCTCAGTTATATATTTTAGTTAATAATAACTTAGTTTTTCTATAGTAAATTTCTAATCACAAAAGAGTACTTTATTTGAAGTACTTGCTCTTTTAGGGTGTTTTCTTCATTCATAAAGCTTGGACATAAGGACGTCGATTAACGTGGAAATTAAGGGACATGAGAAAGGGTGGCACCCAATTAAAAACAGGATCACTGGTCTAGATAATCGCTTAACCACAAATTACATTAGCACATTGGCATAATGTTCTCTGTACCCAAATATAAAGCTCGCGCTCATAAAAACTCAAACTCAAAACCCTTTTAGGTTAAATGTTTTCAATTTGTTTGCTGATTTTATTTTAAATAATTTCATATAAAAAAATCAGTAACATGGTGACATGTATATTCCGTTCATGGTAGGTTTTTACCTGGATGGCAGTTCGAAAATCATATGTTTAGGTTTTGGGTTGCCAACACTTGTAAAAGATCACGGTTTTGTTATAAATGTAAAGATCTTTAATTACCTGTTATGTATTACATTAAAACTAACATAAACTTAAGTTTTCTCATACTATTTCATTTTTTTAAATAATTTATTTTTATCCAACTCGAAACAATATATTAAACATAATTAAAAGTACTTATTTTTCGTTTTGGAACATTATTGATTATGTTTAAAATAGTGCACACATTAATACCTTTTAATACAGGCATCATATTTACTTGGAAAAGAGAAAATTGTTGTCATTTTTTTTTACATGCAATAAATGATTTTATGATTATTTTATCGTATTTTGAAATATTTAACTGAATAAAATATTTTCATCAACTGCATGTCTACATCATTGTAAAACACTTGTTTACCGTTATGTTCACTCATATGGTTTAGATTCGTCCGTCGCCATTTTGAAGTTATGTTCGTTAGAAGTTTTTGTGAAAGTGGTGTGAATATTTTTTTAAAGGGGAATAAAACTATAAATAAACTTTGTGTCTGACCTCAAATAAATATATAAATAATATTGGCCTAAATTACTGTGGTTAACTAAAATATATTACCATCTGTTTTCATTACAGTCATCCAAAGTGATAGATGTCAGCTGTTGGCGTAGTGATATATTAGGGATTACTTGTAACATTTCGAGCTGTCATCCAGGTAAACTTAGCTCGTGAATGACTTATATTGTAGTTTACAATTATTGTGGATATGTTGTGCAATTTTTAAATTGTTAATTAACTAAAAGGTTCATATTCATAGTAAACATTATTTTATAACATAATTTAGTCAATCATTTATAAGTAATTTCTAATTATGGGTAAAGTTATCAAGCTTTAGTTATTTAAACATTGGTCTAGCTTTATAGATATTTTTAATCAACTCCAAAAATGTGATGTTTTTAATAATGTTTTTACATAACATGCACACAGGATTACCTCTTAATTAAAACTCATTCTGAACTAGTTCAACATATGTTGGTGAATGTATTCCACAATTCACTCACTGATGGGCTTATATTATGATAGTTCTTTTAAATTCTTATTGAAATAATATAATTTTTTTTTAGTATTCTTCTACTGTACTTTAGGAAGGAAGTAAAATTCTACCTATACCCTCTTCCACGTATATAATTATGTGCCTCATAAATGAAAATAGAATTTCCTTTAAAAAAATATTACCTATTTTAAATTACTTCAGGATTACATTTAATTATAATTTGTGTACATCATACCTAAGCAATTATATTTCCTACTTTTTTTTAATTTGTATTAATCTTGTAAAATCTCTTTTTATTAAAAGAAATGCTCTCTACTATTGGGTCATGTTGATTAGTGAGGCCAACAAACCACCACTACTTGCTCAAATTAATATTGAAATAGTGAAAATTTTAAATACTATAAATTACTATAAAATTACAAGCTGGCTGGTCACATTCTCATCTTTATAAATGTGTTATGATATTTATCTGGTATAGTTGTAGTTGGTTAAGATTACATAGGATTGTTGAAAACCTGGAATAATAATAATAAATGTTGTATTAACTATTGTTTGATCCAAAATAGGTTGTGTTAGTATTACCTATCTCTGTTTTCTTGTTTAGGTTGAATAGATAAAATACTTAGTGAAGAAATGTCAATTTTATGTGAATATTTTGCATAATAGTACTCATGCTGTCGCAAATATTTGAGCCAATACATTTGCAAATTAACATGTTTCATTTACATTTTCTTAAACTTGTTTTCAATTGCATTTTTTTTTAAATTTTATATGTATTTTATGTTTTAACAACCAAATTTAAACCAGCTTCGGTGGCCACATGGCCCAAGGCGCTACTCTCACAGTAGACTAGACTGCCGATGACAGGGAGTTCGAGGTTCAAAATTCAATCGAGTGTATATAGGGTGGTTTTTCCAAAAATGATTTTCCACTCTCCCTCCATAAAAATGTGGTTACACTTCCTCTAAACATAACCTTCCTAATCCCTAAAACCATTAGCTTTATTAGTAGATAAGTGTATAACCTGAATGGATAGTAAGACTGGTGTTAAAAAAAATAACTAAATTTAAGCCCACATAATATATTCAACTTTGTCAATATTTTATGAATATTTGTATTACTTTTATAACAATCTCTTTTTAAGCATATGTAAGTCTTAATTGAAAATAGTTAATATTCACAAAACCTGATTTAAGTTTTCATCCAACCCAACACCAAAAATAATTTACAAAATGTCTTATTTCGAAAATGCTTAGCAAACAATATTATGAATATATAAATCATGCTGATATAGTGTCGCACATTTAGTTGAAACTTGCTAATCTGGACAAGGTGATTTGCGATCTTGTTAGGCCTCTTAAATGACAACATTGCATTTATGTTTCTTCTCCCAACTTCTATAACTTTTGAAGGAATTTACAATTTGGGATCAAACTTGAAACATACTTAAAGCTCCACCAGGAGGACACTTTTCAGTTTATTAATGTCCCAGCGGTGCATTGAATTTAAATGCCCATTTTGCTTATGAATCCTAGAAAATACAGTAAGTCAGGCTATTCTTTATTTTGATTTTATTCACATGAATTCTTAAGTTTTTTTTATAGAAATAGTCATTAAAGGTTAACTATTTTAGTTATAATGTGAATCCATATTCAGCTAAGAGGAAAATATATAGTTATTAGGTCTGGATTAACCACTAATAAGCAGCATAGTAGCTCTTAAAAAATGTAAATTGAAAAAGTATATTTTTATTTGAATATTGGATCTGAAATTTTTAATCCCTCAAATATCCTTTATAATTTGAGCAATTTAAATGGCCCATCCGAAAGGTTTGTTTATTTTTGACTCATTTTGGTGTCAAGAATGTTCAAAGTTTAATTATACTGATAATTTTGTGCACATTTGGTTTTATTTATAAATGTTAGCATGCTTTATGGATGATAGACTATAAAAATCAAAAGTTAAAACCTATTTTAGATTATTTTGAACTATAGTGAATCAAATGCTATCTTAATATTAGCATGCATTAAAAAAATAAATTTAAATTTAAACCTAACTTGATACATTATTGACTACACCTTAGAATATCAATAACACATTATTTGTTTATTCTGTGGCCCTTATTAATCTAGCCAGGGATGTTCACAGTGGTGGAACACGTATAATAATCTTTGGTGTTCATACAATAGCACAAAACATTGTGGTACACCTATAAAAATGTTCAAATTTTGTGGAAAAGGTGGCTCTGAAAGTTTGACTACAGTTGAAAGTATTAGATTTAAAAAAGCGTATTTGACAACATTTTGCAAGAAAACTAATTTTCCCATCCTTTGTACATACATAAGCTAGTATGCAAGAAAGAGGTTGAGTGTTATAATGGTCGAACTATCTAGCCCTAACTAGCCAATAAAGCTCCACTCTTTGACCACAAATTTTGTCGAATGATTGCTTAATACATTGCACTCTCAATGCTAATCGTAAATCAGATATTGAATTTTCACTTTTCCTTCACCTCTGACAAGACATCTTGTGAATGTGGGGAATCCCAGACCTCCACCGTGGTTCGGATTCCACGTTAAGCTGTAGGTCCTCCATTTCATCTCGGGGAATTGGTTCAAGCTCATTATTAAATAAAGCTCACTACTACATTTGCATTAGGAAACTGTTGGAATCTATTTTTCTGACACTATTTCTTGTTAAATGGTAACTCTATAAGGAAAACCTCTTTGCTAAATGTGTGACACTTAAGCTTTATCATAGTTTTGGGATAGGGGAAAGGGACTTTCCATTGTCTTAAAACTAAATTGTTTTTACATACAGTGTCATATTGGGAGCTCTTTTAAGTACAAGAATTAAACTTATAGACAAATCAAGTTTTGAATTTTGATATTCCATTTTAGGTCTTAAAAATATATAAATTTTATTTAATTGACTAGTTATTATTTAATAATAGCAATAAAAATGTGTACTCACTAACCAAATAATGAAATTGACCAATATCCTGTATATTTATATTCAGCAGATTTTCCTCTTGTTTTCTACAGTTAATTTCATCACTAATCAGTTAAAATAACACATTAACTTTACAACAAACATTTTGTGATTGAAAAATAGTTTGTGGGACATTAAAGAACTTCGCTATGTCACCTTATTTAAGTCAATGAACTTTTCAAAGTGGAAACTGACCTGCTGTGTCAGGTTTTGGCATTCTCTTGCGAGTTTATATGAGGGTTAGATTTTGCTCCCCATCCCAACCTATCCATTGTATCTCATCATGATTGTGTCCTTCGAGCATAGCCACGCACATTACATGCACAACAGGCAATCTAGGGACCAATCCCTGTCATCACCAGACAGCTGGGAAACTCCCCTCCACCCCACCTTGGCTAGACTTTCATCATTGGGAGGAGTTCGGCTTGTAATGTACCTGATTTGACCCGAAAGGATATTTGAAAGCATTGACAATAATCTCGTCCTAATTTTACAAACATATTTTATTTTATTTAAATAATACAAACTATTACATGGCACTTAAAGCACTTCTTCTTCTAAGAAGGCACAAGAGTCACTGGTAAATGACGTCAGACTGCATGACGTAGGACCAGCAAAGTCAAAATGACAATTTAAATGTCTAAAAAAAAAAAAAATTCTCTTCTCGAAAGATCGATATGCATTTTTAAAAGGTAATTTGAGTTAGTTTCCTGTTCTGGATCTTTCTACTTCCATCCAGATGGTTTTTTTAGTATTTTATTTTTTCTAAACTCAAGCTTCCATGAGCAATAGATATATACGAAAGATGGGGAAATAGAGCGGCACTAGGAGTCCAGTCCTTATGGACTGCAACTTCTGTCCGTGATTCCTACGATCGTGTTATCAGCCGCTTCTCTAAATTGTTACGCTAAACGACATGATCAGTTTTCCAACCATTACAAATAGTAATTATTGAATAAATAAATAGTATCAAACTTTACAATCGTGTTATTATTCAATACTAAATAAATTGATTTATATCAGTAACAATTATACATGTAACAAATGCCTCCAACGTGAGGGCATTCACAATATAAACATTTCATAAACCTTATAAATGGTGTCCCAAACGTAGAGGCATTATTCTGTAACTCTTCAAATGGCGCCTAACCGTGGGACGATTAAAGAACTTTAATCACATAATTCTAGAACTCTTCAATTGGCGTTCGATCACGGGGCTATAAATACCAATTATATCATCAAAATACCGTACCGCTTTAATTAGTGCTCGATCACGGGGCAATTATTAAAGCGTTTGAGCTGTGATCTGATGTGATGACTGCGCATGTCGCAGCATTGGTGGAGTGAGAAATGTTTGCGACTAGAGCCACAGCAACAGTGCTAGAGTTTTAGTGGCATTGTATATTTGTTATTGAATTTTGTGTGTTGTACAGGTGTCTGCGTTATCTGATAGCTTGAGATCTTAATAAAATCACACATTTGTAGCCGACGATTTCCACACGTCCATCATAGACTCTGCCTTAAAATATGAGTGAAGAATGGCCCTGGGCACGGGACGATTCCTGGATAGATCCGTGGTTATAAAATTGGTGTACTAAGCCAAAGGTCCCGGGTTCAGTTCCAGTGTACAGGTGTCATTTTTCAATTTTCAGAATATATCTAGATGGAAAATTCCTCACTAAAAAGCATAAATAATAGCTTTGGCTATTTGATTCTTATTTAAAACAGGTTAAAACAACAAAAACTGTAGGTGATAATTACCCATTCGCAGGATATGGTGCTGTGTGAGCTAGTATCCCAAAATCCATGTGTATACAATTTAAAACACCCTAAATATAACGACATGCATACATATATTCACCTTCTTTCTTTTCCTTCAGCTGTACAAACACATTAAAACGATTTTGTCATCTTCTTCCTCTCTCAAAATATCCAAAAATGTTCTGTCACTCGGATCACTTGTACTCTCATCCAAGATCTTCTTGTGACTGTGGCTGGAGTGGTAAACACCCGTTGTGACTAGTGTTGCCACGGTATGTTGTGACTCCAGTCTCGGGTAACTGTCGCAGCATAAGTTTGAACAAGATTATCATCTTGATTAGCTGGGTTTGTTTATATTAAGAGCCTGGTACACAAAAATTAAACATTTAAAACCATGAATTTCATTGAATTTAACTGTGTTCATTCAAATTTATCCTTACTTACTAGATAATATATTTTCTGATGACTGTTAGATTCATAACACTGACAATGAAAACATAATAATAATTGATCTCACTGCAACTTCCCAAATAAGCTAATAATTACATGTAGCTTATACACCTTATAATTTAAAGGCCTTGAAATTAAATCTTTCTTTTAGAAGGCCTTGATTTGGTATTAACCTATAATAAAAGCAGTATCTAAGTATAAGAGTTTCAGTTTTGTTTAAAAAAAGTATAATCCAGGCTCCTAAGTTTTATTATGCATTTAATTTTGAGAGAATATTTGATTGAAAATTTAATCTAACAGTAAATGTGTATTGATTGATGTATAATTGCTAGTAATTGTTCAGATGAAGATAATATATTTCTTTGTTACTATAATGGATTTGAATCTTCTTTCTAGAGGAAGTAATAAATAATTTTCAGTTAATAAAACACAAAAATAGAACGTTATTTATCCTCAAAAATATACAAAGATTCACTAAGACAAGAAAATAGCATTGAAGAAATTGTAACCAGAATGTATAATAGTGTTCTTAAGAGTTATGTAGATCCATCTAAAAAGATCCCTGATAAACCTGACAAGACGAGTAGTGAAATTCTAAAAAAAGAATCAAGTAATGAAGTAAATATAGCTATCGGAGAGGTTATAACAAAGCCTAACTTTACACCAGAAGATTACTTAGAAAATTTTCATTCTGAAATACAAAATGGCATACAGGATTCACAATCGATTGATTATTCTGAAGCGTTACAGTACAATCAAGACTACTTGCCACAGTTGTCAGTCACAGAAGACCAAAACAGTTCGTCGATTTATCATCTTGAAAGTATGGAGGAAAACGTCCAATCAAATTTAATGGATACTATTAATTTCATAAAAAACGAAATTCAAACCGAAGATGTAGATATGCCAGAACTTAGACAAGAACAAATTCACAAATGGTTTGTCAAAACTATAACAAAATCGCCTTTTAAATCATCTAAGAAATTAGGATCAATTCCCACTAACATGTTATTTCCTTTGGAAAGACCTAGTAAAATAAATGTCGGCGAACCCTTAGTTAATAAATTGGAGCAGTCGACTGGACCACTCGGTCCAAAGAAGAGGTTTAGGAAGACTGGATCACCAAGACGAAGAAGTGAGAAGTTCGGCCATGAAACAAAAAGCTCTCTGAAGGACGCACCCGTTCAATCAACGGAAAACACGATAACAGTGAAATTTCTCAAGTCGGGGGGACGAGTCTTGTTTACGCGCTCCTTCCAAATAAACAGCAACATAAACGATATCAAACAACAGCTCTCCGAGAAGATTAGGCTCTCCCCGGAAACAATAATGTTGTTCTGGAATGGAGTACCTTTGCCAGATAACATCTCCCTGGTTAACTTGGGAGTGAAACCTCTTGATACCATAGATATCACGTTCGAAGCAAAGGTTGAAGGCGGGGACCTTCATGAGGACATTTCTACTCACGGTTTCATGGCGGTGAGAATACTCGAGGGTGGTGAAGGAAATGTCCGGGAAGGTGAAGAGAAGATCGTCAAAGAACTGATAGTGGAAGTCGTAGACTCTCGCACAAAGAAACCTTTCTTAGGAGGGTTATGTAACAAGGGGACAGGGGTTGAGTACCATCACGCTTGCTCTCAGACGCAGCCTTATACCCCAAGAGTTCCACCCGAGCACCAATCTCACCGCGTCACTCAGACCGTGCAGCATCGGACCAAGGAGCAGAACACGCCGTCGAACAGGGCCACACAGATGTATAAGGATGACCACTTTATCCCCTGTCAAAACGATAGAATAGTCGTCCCCAGGAAGTACGTGGACGCCGAGGAAGTGGAACGGAGGGAGAAGGAGCTGAAAACCAAACATGCCATCGTGATCCAGAAACACCTCAGGGGTTGGATGGCGAGGAGATTACTGTCCGAGATGAGGGAGAGACTAGCGAAGGCGACTGAGTGGGAGGAAGAGCAGCTAAAGAAGGAGAGGGAAGAGCAGGAGTGGCTCGTCAAGCGGGATCTTATTGGTATGACGTACCCGAGGACTAGGGCTGATTTCGAAATGCTGTACTCTCTGGTGCAGCGATGGAGAGAGTACGAGGTGGACCGCATCAAGGCCGACACTTGCGGGCCGTCCAAGAAGGCTATGCTCTGTTTGCTGTTGGAGAAGGAGATACGATTACTCTCCACCATAGAGAGACACAGGAACAGAGTTAACCAAGAGAAGAAAAAGAAACTGGAGACGAAACTTCTCGAGAAGACGACCGAACCTGTCGTGTGGACGGGATACAAAGGTATCGTTCGCTAGTTGTTTTTTACCATTAAGTCACCTTTAGGCGGCCTGATTATTATTCGATTAAATTCTTTCCGCTCAGATGCTAGTGAATCACTGATGTTTCAAGAAACGTATAGGTGGGACCAAAAGTTGAGATTGTCTAGTTTGATTTATCGGTGACAGAAAAGTTGTGGCTCAAATCCCAGTTGGGTGGTTTCTTCCCTCTTATTCCACGTACATTTGAGTACATTTCCTCTTAATTATACCTCGGTAACCTGGTGGTCTAGGAGTAAGGTGCCAGACTTCTGTGCTGGGGCTCCGGGGTTCAATCCTCGATCCCAGCACAGATTTATCTGATTATCAAACCCTTCCTTCACCTCTGACAAGACATCTTGTGAATGTGGGGAATGCCAGGCCTCCATCGTGGATTCGGATCCCACGTTAAACTATAGGTCCTCCATTTCATCTCGCTAATCACCTTACCATTACACATTAGCGTGCGTATAACCCGAACGGGTAGTAAGACGCGGTGCTAATAGTAATAATAATACTTTCCTTATCCCTCCTCCATTATTGTAATTAAAAACGAGTCGGATAGTAAGACGAAATGCATTAAAAAAATATTATTTTCGGTATCTAACAGAAATATAAACCAGATTAATTTAGGGAGAGGCTTGTCAGGACGTTGAAGCTCAACTATACTTGTCTGTGCAAAGATGCGAGAGTGACGATGGAGACGGTGCACATGCGCAGAGCCACTGATCTGAAAGCTCTGTACGATTGTCTATGCCGCGATGACGTCACAGTGGACGAGAGGATAGAGCTTCTGGTCAATCTCAAGTACTCGGTCAAGGATTACAGCAGCGGGCTGGTCATGGAGCTGCTACACCTGCTAGAGAGGGAGTGTGACTTTCTCGTCAGGGGACTAGGTCAGAGCACACACACACACACACTGAGAGGAGCCGTTCACTGTAGTATTCTCATCGGCCTTGAGCCTGGGGAATGATTTTTACCTACAGTAGCCCCGTGGCTTCTTTGGTGCTCACTGGCAACTCACAACTGACTTCTGACAGTCGACATTTAGGTATAGACCTAAATTTTGACCGTCAGTAGGGACAGCTGTTAAACACATGTTTTTGAAGATCATATGGTTCGGCGTAAGGATACATTATTTGGTGTGGTAACTTTTCAAAGCTTTTAGCTGTCAGTCAGCACCAAAGAAGCCATGGGGCTACTGTATATACCATTTACCATAGTAATGGTGGTAACTAACAGCTACCAGAAGATGTGTATTGCAAGCATTGGTTGGGAGTCACTGATGTTAACCTGAATGGAAATAACTATTATTTTCTCAGAAATACTATATTATAAATAAAAAGTGTTGATAAACGCTTCTAATAATACTTGTCTAAGAATTGCTGTGTAGTTGTCTTTTGTCGTAACTCGTTGGAAAGAACAAAACATAAAACTAAAACTATTAGGTTTTTTTTTGTTCAGTGGCTGTGGCATCAATAAAGACATGAAATAATAAGTTATAAGTATCATACTCACACTTATAGATTGTTATAACTTGCCACTAAAATAAATGATTTATATAAATTAGGAAAAGAGCCATACAAAAATATATTGGTTTCAAAATAAACTGTTATAACTATTTGTATGACGCCATTAATGGCACTCAGCCGCTTGCACACACGCACAAAAAAAGATACATCCAAACGATTATTTTAATAAATTATTATTCAAAAAATGTAAATATTCTTAAAATAAAATAAAAACAAATTGTTTGTTGTGAACGTTTTGACCGCAAAAAGAGAGACCATATCAACATAATATGGTCTTGCAGATCATTTGGTTTGGCGAATAAACACATGAGAAGATATCTGGTAATGTTTGCTAGTTGTCACCTCCACTCCAGCCACGAATGGGCTCTAAATTTATAAACAAGGAGAGACACATCGGTGGACACGGGGGCTAAGGCATCGAACTCGTTCGCTATTATCTATTGCCATTGGATATATCTGGGTTAAAATTCCGGATAGGAGTACTGATATATATTTACATTTTTTATTCATGTAAATGTGGATACATTAACTCTAAATTAAACCTCCCTTATTGCTACCTCATTACTTTAAAATATGTGTATACTGGATGGGTAGTAAGACGCGTAGCACATAAAAAACGATAAACTCTCAATGACTACCAATATTTCCACCCGGGCAACGCTGTGTCCTTTCAGATATTTATGAATGCATTTTATTATGAATAGTTCCTTCAAAACTGTTCCTCATTAAGTTAGTCCTGTTGGCTTCAAAGTGAAGACCATGAGCGGGGAAAGACGAGTGCTCTTTACTTCAGCATGACCAATGGTAGAGTTGGCCAACGTATTTTCCAATATAAACACAGTTGTGGCCAATGATAAGTCAAATTCGCCACACCATTTAAAAATGTATGGATTAGGTTGCGTGATCGAACATTTAAAACAACACACTCTGTTTAAACGAGCTTATTAAAGACATGTATACTTTGACGACTCAGTTACAAATGATGAAACTTGTTCTAAATGTAAATGCAAAAAACAATTTAATAGGAAATTTGACAATATTTTTGTCTGGAGGCAGAAATGGAACGAAGTGTTGGGAAATGGAGTGGAGGTGAGTATTGGATGTGAGTTTTGCTTCAATGACTAATCCCGAAAGCAGAATTATTGATATCCAGGAAATATCAAGCTTCAACCAGCACACACCATCAAGAAAAGGGTTTATTTTACTGTGGGAGAGGGAAAACTCAAATTAGCCACATCTCTACTGCCAATTAATTAGCCACGTGTGACAATTGGCGACAGGGTTGCCCACCCTGGACCTAGAGATTCTCTTACGATGCGACTTCTACGGCCAGGCCGATGGAGTTTGGTTTTTAAAGTGCCCGGGTGGGTTTTATTGCTAAACACATTTGATCTTCAGGAAAACATCTCAGTAACCTGACGGGTTGCAGGCCAGGCGGACTTGGAAGGTCTGAGGAAGAGGATCGCTAGGTTGTTCCTGGACCTGATCCACGACCCCCGGATAAACCCTGAGATGGAGTTGAAACGGTCCAAGATCCAAGGGGTTCGTGCGGTCCGACATAAAACCGTGCAGTGCGGCCGGTGTCGCGCGTTCAAACACTACGCCAGGTGTGCTATTCTAGGTTAAGTAGGCCTGTTGTACTCAAATGTGCACGTTAAATCTCAACTGCTTGTACCCGTGCCTCAACGACCACAAGTCTAGAGAAACTTTTGTTCGATTCCGGTTGTTTTTGGCGAAGATTTTAATTACGAATTGTGTCAGACTTCTATGCTGGCGCCAGGGGTTCAAACCTCGGTCCCGGCAAAGATTTATCTGATTACCAAACTCTTCCTTCACCTCTGACAAGACATCTTGTGAATGTGAGGAATGCCACGTCTCCACCGTGGTTCGGATTCCACGTTAGACTGTGGGTCCTTCATTTAATCTCACATTCACCCTACCATTGCACATTAGCGTAAGTGCGTATAACCCGAACGGGTAGTAAGACACGGTGCTAACAATAATAATAATAATAATAATAATTACGAATTTAATTGCTATCTAATCTAAATGTGTATTCACTAGAGCTGTAATTGTTGTATTAGGTATACTGTCTTAGTTTAAGTCAGTTTTTTGGTATAAACTGATACATGTGTGTTTAGAAAGTCTACGATAAACACCCCAATCAACATAGAAGTTAAAACCACTATGTTTGGGCTATATTGGCCGTCTGTGTGACCTGTTACTACATAGTGGCGAGCTCAGCCAGTGAGTAAGTTGTACCGGATATGATTTAGCAAGACTAAAGCGATGAAACAAGTTGTATTCTAAGTCAGTTGTCAGCCTATTTATGTCATCTTTCGCGTTGAAGTGTTGCGCGGCAGACAATGACAACTCCCTACGAGAGAATCTGGTTTCAATACCAGCTTGCTTTAAAAGTCTTCAGATTCTACCAGACGAAGGAGGATACAAATGAGTACGATTTAGGAGCCAATAAACACACTTTTTAAACACGCCCGTTAAAAATAAACAACAACAATGGATTGGTTATCTCCACGAGTTTGACCATTCCATTGGTCTCCGACTCGCCCTGGTAGGTTCGCCCTGCACGCGCGCACCTCTAAGGTGTCCATATGCTCACAATGCCATTGGGAGGAGATGATGGCCCGATCCAGGATCGACCTGGGACCTTATCGACTCATCGCCCGCTACATCAGACAGTCCGAGAGGAAAAGAGGCTGCTACTCCTCCATAGCGTTCATCATGAGATACTATGATTTCTATTACCTGGTGCAAAAGATCTGGCAGTCTCGTTCGGCCATCAACGAGTGTTTGGAGGTTAAACGTCTCAGGTATTGACCGATTCTAGTAAACCTTTCTGTAAATCACTTTATCAAAGAACGACCTTTAATGTTTACGTACGTACCTTAATAACCCGAGTGTGCCCCTTATCTGTGTGACCCACAGTTAAGTATCAAAGATAACTTTTTTTATATTCTTTAAATTGAAAAATGATACCTGGACACGGGAATCAAACCCGAGACCTTTGGCTTAAAACATCAATGCTCTAACCACTGAGCTATCCGGGAATCTTCCCATGCCCAGGGTCAGTCCTCACTCATATTTTAAGGCAGAGTCTATGATGGACGTGTGGAAATCGTCGGCTACAAATTTATGATCAGTATTAAGATCGTGAGCATTATAAAACTCGGCCACAACCTCACGTCCATCACAGACTCTGCCTTAAAATATGAGTGGAGAATTACTCTGAGCATAGGACGATTTGTGGATAGCTCAGTGGTTAGAGCATTAGAGTCCTAAGCCAAAACTTCCCGGTTCGATTCCTGTGCCCAGGTGTCATTTTTAGATTTAAAGATTATGATATTTAGATGTGGTAACAGCCGTAATTAATAAATATAGCACCTTAGCTAATTAATTTAACCCCTTTTAAACAAAATAAAAAGTATTTTCAAAACAATAAGTTATATATAGTATGATTTTGATATGAACAAACTTTTAGAAAAAATAATATTTTTTGTGGTCAACATTGATAATATTAATTTACTATATTATAGTTATTTTACAAATATTATTAATATCCTCAAAAGTGAGAGTTCCAGATCATATGGTCTGATGTATGAATATACCATTTAAGTACATCTAACTTTTCTAGCTGTTAAATAAGATTATTCCTATGAAAATTGTACTGTAAGTTTAAAAACCATGAAACAAATCGGATAGTTACTCACCTGAATGCAACTTAAAATAAAATATTCCAGCAAATATTTAGAAAAAAAATTCTCTCCGCAGTTTTATAAATCAAGTATTCTACAGTAATTATGTTAGTTACAACTGAAGTCGTCTGACCTTTATAATAAACGAACGTATTACTCTTGAAAACCCCTTATATTGAAAGATACAATGCGCATCTCACACATGTTAAAAGAATTGCTTGTTCAGTCTATCTCACGGCGTAAGTAAAGCCTGATTTTATAGGAAGCCCACATTTAACCAGCAACATTGATTGAAACTCACTCAAGTCTGGCATTGAATAAATACATTTTATTCGATTTATTAATTAAAAAGTTATCTAACGCCTTCAATAATAATTCCTAGTCGATCACTCTATAATTTATCTTTACATTAACTATGAAAATCAGACTTTTTTTTTACTTCCGCTAAGTTTACCGATGATCCTTGTCAAAGGAGGAATTCAATATTATGTAGACAAAGTTTTAAGTGAACCAATTGCGTATTTTATGTCACGTCATTACAAATTATTGTAAAATGAATTTACATTCCAGTGTTAGTATAAAAAGCCTATTAGAAAATACTAGACTCTATTTTTGCGTTCGACATTAATAGTTTAGTACTATATAAGTGTTGTTATTTTACAGTTATTGAGAATATATACATACCAAAAGTTGGCTTACCGTATGAATATATTAAAGTAGATATAATAACTTTTATATCTGTCAGATAATAATATTATATTGCGCGTCTGGGATATAGTAATCGTATCCCAGATTGTGTAAAGATGAGTCAGTACTAATGTACCGTTGCCCAGGGGATTCCCGAATGTACTAATCGTACATCCTTTCGTGGAGGTTCTTTCCATGTCCCGATGAGATTAGAGTGAGGGTGTGAAACTAGTGCAAACACTTACAACCTAACTTAAGCATAATTAACCAAACCCTGGTAACCATTGGGGCAATTCCCTTTTCGGGAACAGTACCCAAGGTACTAGCCGGGAATCGGGCCTGGCTCTTCAAGGCTCGTGTCCAGTTGTACTGACCACTACACCACAGATTAGGCTCTTCCTATGAGAATTATACTATGCGTGGCTGACAGTTACAAAAGTTATTGAATGCATAAATGTCCAGCAACCTTTTATGCATCTGGGACGTTTTACAAAGATTATCAATACCAATGATATAAAATATTATGATTACATTTTGTTAATGTTGACATCAAAAACCAATTTTGTATGTTCTAAGCCTCCAATCGTACCGCATCTACACTTACTGTTGAGGTAACTTTCCCAAATGTAGGTAGTTCCCTAGAGCAAATTATTAATAAAGTATTATTTTAAAGGCCTCATACTTTTAATCGTCAGCGTCCATTGTACTGCCAAACAACTTCTGAATAATTTGTTGCTTGAACAATATCCCAGTGAAAGTTTATTAAAATAGGTCAAAGTGAACTATTACCCTCATCGGGGAACGCGCAGATCAAATGCCAGGCAAGTATCGCCTGGTTTACTGGTGATGAGGAGGTCTAGGCTAAAGTCCCGGCTCGGTATATTGAGGGTGCTCTATCCTAAATTGTTCCCCTCTCTTCCTCCCCACAAATACGGATGTATTTCCTATAAAATTATTATTAATGTTCCCCTCCTACCCCATTAGTGCAGATAAAATGTCAATATCCCTGACGGGTAATTAGACACGGTGGAAAAAAATACAAAAAATTATGATTGAAGAAATCTGGTTTCAACTCGAAATAACTATTTACTATTATAAAAAAAATCTCTAAATAATCCATTGCATTTATTTAGTTTGAATGCAAATTGCGATTGTTTTTATGGCATTAAGGTAGTTTGAATGTAAAGTGCGATTATTTTTATGGCATTTTGGTAGTTTGAATGGAAAATGCTATTTTTTATGCTATTTAGGTAGCTTGAATGCAAAGTGCGATTATTTTAATGGCATTTAGGTAGTTTGAATGTAAAGTACGATTATTGTTATGGAATTTATTTATCTTGAATGCAAAGTGAGATTATTGTTATGGCATTTATTTAGTTTGAATGAAAGTTCGATCATTTTTATGGCATTTAGGTAGTTTGAATGCAAAGTGCGATTATTTTTATGGCATTAAGTTAGTTTGAATGCAAAGTGCGATTATTTTATGGCATTTAGGTAGCTTGAATGGAAAATGCTATTATTTTTATAGCATTTAGGTAGTTTGAATGCAAAGTGCGATTATTGTTACGGCACTTAGGTAGTTTGAATGCAAAGTGCAATTATT
>CABEEJ010005032.1:0-35884 GCA_901482245.1 Timema douglasi
TCACAGTAACGAACAGGAATGTCTCGCCATCGTATGGGCAATAAAACGTTACCGGCATTATCTTGAAGATAAGCCCTTCATTCTTCAGACAGACAACCGAGCGCTGACTTGGCTAAACACCATGAAGGACCAGAGAGAAAAGTTCACACGATGGGCCATACTTCTGCAAGAGTTCCAATTTTCCCTGGAACACTGCCCAGGGAAAAACAACAACCTTCCCGATGCCTTGTCCCGACAACCCCACGAGGAACACACTGGGGAGGAGGTACAAGACTGGACTCGCCTAATACCACCCCTGGGCCATGACACAACCAAGGGGGAACCGGAAGCCCTCCAAACCTTCACCACTGAAGCAGAACCATTGCACGACATCGTTAAGAACGACCAGAAACACGACTCAGAAATCTAAAACTGGATCAATCGCAGGAAGATGCTTAACACCAGGACCCCAGTTCCTTACAAAGAAGCCAACATGACATGTAGATACTTTTTAACAAGTGTAATTTCATATATATATATATGAAATTACAATTGTTAAAATAAAAAATATGTACATGTCATATTCCCTTAACTACTGTGTATATATATCTAAAGCTGATATCAACTCACATGGACTAGATGTTAGCGGATACGATCTCCACGTGGGGGCTGGCCTTTCCAACAGTGTAGACTTTACTCAGTCTTCATCATCGTACACACGTGGTTGAAAGAAAAGACGTTCTCCCTCAACTCAACGGTCTGTTGAAAGATCGCCATTAAGCCTGTGGAGCCTCCATGAAGCTCTTTCTTTCACCTCTATCTCTCCCCCCACATCCCTTGCCCTCCTTAGATCCTATCGTCTGGTTAGACTCATGGTATATAAGAGCCAGCTCAAGACCCACATTATCGAATTTTATTTTAAATTATCGTCAAAGAAAGAACTTCTGCTCCAGCGCCACTGACTGCCATGATGTCTCTGGCTTCTGTTTCTCCGCCACGTCGCAGAAGAAGTCTACTCTAATTTATTATTATTATTATTATTATTATTTAGCACCGCGTCTTACTACCCGTTCGGGTTATACGCTTTAAGTACTAATTACGCTAATGGATTAGAAATTATGAAGGTTGAATTAGAGGAAGTGAACCCGCATTTGCATGGAGCGAGAGTGGAAAACCATTTAGGAAAAAACACCCCCAGTTCACCCGACCGAGATTTGAAACTCGATCTCCCCGTCCTCAGCAGTCGAGTTCAATACGAATAGCGCATCAGCCAACTACGATAATTCATCAAGTATTGTGTCAGTAGTTAATACTTTAATTAATATGTCCTTCAGACATAATTAGTAATGGTGGAGAGATTGTTTTGGTGTGTCTTCGGACAGTAGTTATAATTATGTTGTTTAAGTCCTAACATACATGTTGTTATAGTCAGAGCGACTTATTATGTTTTCTAAATCATTCAGATAAGTTGTTCATAGAAAGTGATTAACTATGTTTCCTAAGTCTTTCATACATATTGTTTATAGTCAGAGTGTATAACTAACTTTCTAAGTCCTTCAGACATGTTGTTCATATTCAAAGTGACTAAATAAGATTCCAAGTCCTTCAGACATGTTGTTTATAGTCAAAGTGACTAACTATGTTTTGCAAGTCCTTCAGACATGTTGTTTATAGTCAGAGTGACTAACTATGTTTTCTAAGTCCTTCAGACCTGTTGTTTATAGTCAGAGTGACTAACTATGGTTCTAAGTCCTTCAGACATGTTGTTTATAGTCAGAGTGACCAACTATGTTTCGAAGTCCTTCAGACGTGTTGTTTATGGTCAGAGTGACTAACTCCTTCAGACACAGTCAGGTTCTCTGGCTGTCCTTTTTACCTATGTTCATCAGACATAGTTTAAATACGAGGGCTCTATGCTTTATATGAGTAGGACCGGGTGTTCAATTTTCTCTATTATATGAATTCATATTTCTTTACTAAAACATAATAATATTTCTTGACTACCTAAACGGCGGGTTCACGTTTGTTATTTTCGTATGGTTACAATCAGGTCATCTAGCACTTTCGTCTGGGACCTACTGTATGCTGTCTTGTTGGCACCTTTTCCGTTACTATTTGCGGTGCGCAACTGTAGAGAAATGCTTGTGTAAAGTAGCAGCTCGCGTAGATAGTACTTTCTTTTGACCCTTTGGGCGCTTTATTTATCTATGTATTAAAAGATAGTATCCACATTGTGTTTTGTATACCCCAGGGTGTGGGTAGTTATATGTTCTATTGATTGCTCTGGCAGTACTCATTAGGAAAGGACCGGCCATAGTACAATTTGCTGTTGATAGCTGGTTGTTAGCCATTTGTTGTATATACATAAAATATAGAAGATCTTCTTACAGGACATTTCTCCGGGGTATATGTGACTCCCCTAAGGTTTAATACAAGCTAGCTAGCTTGTCAGATATTCTCCATAGTAACTCTAAAAATATAGGATATATCTATTAGAAATGGTTTTTGTAGTTTTCATGTCCAGGCCTTTCCAGTTGTGTCCGGTGACAGCCCGGCAACATTGTTTTGTTTTGTATTCGCTCAACGTAACTGCCCATTTTACCATGTCTGTGTTGACTTAGACACTTGTTCTCCCAAGCAACAGTCAGTACCTATATTTCTGGACCACTTGCTCTGTTCAACTTTGATGTTTTCACTGTTTACTCTGTATCGTCACCAGGTGTTGGTCCGATGGAACATTTTCAACTTTTATAACTGTCAACCATTTCACATAAAATCTTGTTTTGTTGATGTAATCCTATATCTTATTATTTGTTTTTATAATACATTTATTTATGTTACTTAATCTTTTTCTTGTATCTCCTTAATATGTTGAGGTAGAAGTTACGTTGGTACAAGCTGCATGACTTTCAATAAATTTATTTCCATTGTTTATATATCTATATCTATGTTTATATAATATATTCTTGTATATTGTAATTATCGTGTTAATATCATCAGTTTCTCATTCAAAGTAAAATCAACTGAGTTCACCATGAATGACAGATATCCTATCAACACTTGAGTCAACCAACACTAATGCAGGGGATATCCAACCATCTATCTTAGAGACGGACTTAGTACAACCTTTGTCCCAAACTGAGTTGGTTGTAGCTACTAGAGGACAAGGTTGGGTAGTTGCTGATGACGCCGAGGTGAGTGAGCTGGGAACTACTTTGAATTTTTTAAATTCCCAACCAGCGGTGTCACTAAGACCTAACCCCTCCCCCCCCCCTATTCCCACCCTGTTATGCAACAAATTAATAATATCACTAAAAGATTAAATGAAATAAATAGAGAAATGAAGACTTTACCTATAACTGACCATTAATATTATCAAATCACAAACAACTCATGATAATATTACAGATAGTACTAAATCTAAAGTTTTGTCCCGCATCCTAGAATAAGTCCCACTGTGATGGTCAAAACTATGAAATAATATTTAAATTTCTATTATAAATAAATAAGTTCTGCGAGTTAAACAAACATAGACAATGAAATTGAATTTCTTACCTTATGTCTGAGTAAAACAAGTGGTTATTTAATACATTTATTAGTAGAATACATAAATGAAAGCCTTTCTTGAAGAAATTGTAGGTTTAAAATATTAAGTACGTTAATCCCCCCGCGAGATAAAGCCAGTTTAAAGACTCAATTTATAAACAGGTTTCAAAAAAACTATGAATCTTTCCGTAACTTCATCATGTCAGTCTCCGAGGCTGCCAAGGAGCATAAGCTTAATTTAGAGGAAAAATAGAAAGTTGTGACTATACTATAGAATGTATCACCCCTTGCAAGACGTGATTTTTTATTCGTCTCACAGCCATCTTCAATGGCAGAGTTACATTACTTAGCCTCTCAAATAGAAAGTTCAATACTAGCCAAACAAGAGTATTTGGTTTCCAACCCGCCACCTACAATGTTTAGTAAATTAAATAATACTAGAATCAATCTAGACCTTATAGTTATAATAGACCTTCACATTAGCACACCACTAATCCTCATGTTTTCCCAAGACAAAACTTAACTAGTTCAAACAAAGAGAAATGTTAAATGTTTCAATTGTGGACAAATAGGTCATTACAAATCTCAATGTAGGGCAAAAAACTAGTCGTGCCCCGGCAAACACATGGCCTAGCCGGGCAACGCAAAACCATTCCATGTGCCTTAGATCCCACTATTAGAGTTAATATCAATTCTGTTTCATGTCTTGCACTTATTGATACAGGGGCTAGTTATTCCTTCATAAATTCCCAATTTACTCAGAGTTTACCCAACTTAGATACCTTGAAAGAAAAATATTTTGAACCTAGACATTTTGCCATTGCTAGTTGAACTACGCTTGAAGTAAATAAAAGTATTTATTGTTCCATTAAAATTAAAGGATTTACATGGAAACATTCATTATCAGTTGTTGATAATTTACCTTATGATATTATACTAGGCATCGATTTCCTATCCAGGACTATTAGTCAAATCGATTTAAAAAATATTTGTTTCAAATTTAACCGTGCTAGTAAAATTAATCTTTTGGATAAACAAACATAAAAACATTTTGATCAGTAATACACCCGTTGAACTTAGTGCAACATTACAAAACATGTTTATACTATATACAATAAATGGGGGAAATGCGATGTCTTACCTTATCAAATATCTCTATCTAATTATCAACCTGTCAGGTCTCCTCCTCATTATTGCTCACCACCCAAATTAAAAGCTTTTAGAGAATTAGTTCAAGATTTATTAGACAAGCGTATTACTATACCATTACATTCTACATACGTTAGTCCTGCCTTTATTAAACCCAAATAAGATGGAGGACATAGACTGATCAGTAGCTAGTACGTACGGCACCTTAAAACAAGCTGGGATTGGCTGAATTTGGTCACGTGACCACGTCCCCTCGCTATCTAATTGGCTGTTAGTTTCCCCTCCCCTACTGTCCCCGTCCCCTCCTCCTGACCCCCTTTCCAGTGTTTCAAACTTGTTTATTCTTGTCTCATTTGTTTTTTTAAATATTTGGTTAGGATTCGTACAGGCCGTTGGAGTTTATTTTTTATTTATTGGCGTGCAGTCCACGGCACCGGACGCTCCTCCTTTGGCATCGCTAGTGAGCGCTGGTAGCATCTTCTCTGGCCAGCCGCTTAGCGATGAGTGTGTGAAATGGTTCCTGGCCGTAAAACCCCTTTCACTTTTCCCTCACTCCCCACCCTCCTTACATCGTCATGGCACAGAATGAACTAAGATACACTGACTACTCCTTCTCACAAGACTCTGTTGGACTGCCTTTCAATTCAGTCCACTCCCCTCATCCTAACCCTCTTCAGGGGGGTCGTCAGATGTCGCAACAAACGTAACTTGCTATAAATTTTGAAAGAGGGTGGCAATGACCCTGTTGAAGAGTCATGAACCCCCAAGGCCGCTTAGTGCATCGGTCGTGTCCTTCTGAAGGTCGCTGGCTCAGATGTGCTTTCCCCTCAGCCCCAAGGCCACTTGGTCGTGGCCTTCTGAATGCCGAAGGTCTAGATGTGCTTTTTAAATTCCCACTCTGGGACCAAGGATTCAATTCCCCCCTCCAGAATTATATGAACCTGACATTTAGATGGCGTGCACACCGGGATTCGAACCTCGATACCTTTAGCACAGTTAATGTCTGTTATAACGACCGTAGTATCTGAAACCCCCACCATTTTGTTGATCTAACAGATTTTTCTAGACCAGGTATAATGTGTACCTGCATTTGCTTAAACGTCGATCACTTTGTCACTGGCCGTCTGGTGACGCCTTAGACGATTTGACCATGCAAGTATACAAAAATTATTATGTAATGCATTGTGATGGTAGATTGCTACCCAAAGATAAAGTGAAAAAAAGAAACAGCTGTTTTATTCCTCGAGTCACTTATAACAACAGAAAAAATAATTATATTTTGTTGGAATAATATATAACTTTTACATTAATTCATATGTAATATTGAATTGAATAACTTGAATTTAATGTTCGCAACTATATTTTGATGAAATAATATATAACTACGTATCAGGGCTGAGGAAGATATCAAATGCACCTGCATTTGTATGAAGGCCGAGCGACACAGTCGACCTGGATTCAATCCCACCTACCTCCCTGCCAATAGCCACTAAGTTATCGGTATTTAGAACTGCATCTTACTACCCGTCAGGGGCACAAACCGTGGACGATGAGGGAGGAAACAGGCCTCAGTACACACGCACGATAGGGATTCGAACTAAGATATTCAGGTGAGTGTGAGATAAGAGCTGATTTTGACCAGGCGAAATGTGAAACAGTATTTCTAGGGATTGAAATGTGAATTAATTAGCGTTTGTTGCCCTCTAAGGGACTTGAACCCCTACTTACTTACGTCACAGGGCGAGATGTTGTAATGATATGGAATTATACATATCAATAATTAATTATTCAAATCTATATTCAAAATTACGATATTTAATATTCGAGCGGGTAGTAAAGATTTATCTGTGTTGAACTGTCGAATTGCAAGATGTGGTGAAATCCTTCTACGTCTCTGTTTAAAAGACAACGTACTTTCTGTGGAAAGAGACGCACCTAGATGACCTCACCCCTTTTCTTGTAGGAAGCTTCGAGAAGGAACTGTCGCTTGATATACCCCTTCAAATGCGCACATCTCCTCACTACTGGTGATCCTTCCTACTTGACAAGAACACGTATAGCTAAGATTCATTTAACGCAATAGTCGGGCTTTTTATCAAAATATAAAATGCGTGTGATATCTAGCTAAAAGTAAACAGTTCATTCATTTAAAATAAAATAAAAGACTATAAAAATTAAAGAAACACCAGAATTTTTAATTTATAAAATAATACAATTAATTATCACAATAATGTCATCCTAACGATGGCATATAGACATTTCTTATCAGGCTAGCGTTTTAATTATTACAATGTGTACCCACATTTGCGCGTCATTGACAACTAAACACGAGGGGGGAATTGAACCCTCCAACACCGTCTGGATAGCTTTACCAGAAAGAGAGAGCGAGACAGAATAATAAAATTAGTGATGTACCGTCATTTACGCAGGGTTGAGATGTGAAAATGGTCAAAGCTATTATTTATGCTTACTCCGGCTATATATCATTGACACTTGGATATGGGATTAGAATCCGGGACTTTTGACGCAACAATATAGGGTTTGTATTAATAAAAGTAATTAGCGTTTGTGGACCTTGCAGGAACTCAAACCCCCCCTACCTCCTCTCGTTACAGAGGCGAGATGTGTACCCGCATCTGCACTGCTGGAAAAATAAACACGACCAGCGGTCCTTCAAGGCTCCCTTTAACCAGCAATGCAGAAAGACGTCCATCCTCGGAGGGAGAGTTAGCGCGAATGCCAGATAACTGTAAATAGATGTTAATTTACTCGGCTCGGGCAATCACCTATGCGGAAACAATATATCGACCAATAAGAAGCCGCCCCCTTTACATGCAGCACACCCCCATTAAAGCGACTATAAATAGACCTTGAAATCGTTACATTCGATCATTATAATTAATAATTGCGTCTAGTAAACATAATAATGAGTTTCAACGCGCTGGAAAATTGGCTAAATTCAGGTATTAAAACGTTTTGTATATTTTAAAGGTTACTATTTTGCTTATTACGCCTTTGGTGTACAGTGGTATTTGTTAATTTGACAGACCGTCAACAAGAATACACACCCCCTCCACCTGCAGCGTCGGTAGCGCCGGATAACCTGGAATCTTTAGCTCTTTTTAGCGAGAACGGAATTTGCCTGGTGAATGTTCACTGGTCCATGGGTAATTAGCGTACTGGTCTAGATTTTATAGAATTGTTAGTTGGTTTTTTCTACCACGATTGTAATTAATATGTATTTATTTAATTTCAGAATATTGGGATCCGTACGAGATGGACACTAGCCTGAGGGAGCAAGTAACGCCCGCACGGGATTTAACAGTGTGTATGCGGTCGCCGCCTCTTGATAGCGGCGAAGCGCTGGGCCCTGTACCAGCGCACCTTCTAGAAGAGGTCGGTGATCTGCATGGTGACGCCATCCTCACGCCACTGTCAGAGTTCAGTCCCCAGGACCCTACCGACGCTAGCAGAAATTCTATCCCTGATGTTTGGGGTGAATTGGAAGCGATATACCAGCTAATATGAAAGTTTGCCACTATATATTTTAGCTCCGTCTATAATTAACTATACTATAGCCACTAGGTTGTAAATAGACAGCTTATTACGCAAGAGTTATCCACACCCTCTCTCCCCCCCCCAAACCACCATGGTTTCACTGGCATACCAAAACCTTTTGTCAACTGACCGTTTCGAGAATATCAGCTCTTATATTCATGGTATAGAAGGTTATTATTACAAACCAGAAAAGAGAGAGAAAATTATAATTGTCGCTTTAGTTGTGTTTGCAATGTGTTGGATCAAATTCAACCGCCACCTTAGCGCATTCGATAGCATGTCTGTATACTAAACGATAGGTTCCGGGTTCGATTCCCAAAACGGCCAAAAAATGTTGGTTTGATAAATTAACAGATAGCGGACTGGATTTGTGGATGCCCTAGTATTTAATTTATTCGCATTTTATGAATAAAAAAGTGACCCAAGCTTTAGGCTGTAAAACCATAACAGATTTAAATTAAATTATAATATTCAATAAAAAATGCTTTATTTAATTCTAAAATAATTAGTTCTACCAATAGAAAACTTAATTCTGACCACTCTAACATCAATATCTATTTTTAACAATCTGTTTTAAGCCATGTTTTCCCCCAATACCTTATTTAAAGCTAAATGTCTTCAATCATTAGCGCGGTGTGTTAAACTTGGTTACTTATCGAAATAACAGATGGCATTGCAAGTCACTTTAGAATATAATTTTTTTATAGGTAAACTTGGTTACTTATCGAAATAACAAATGGCATTGCAATTCAATTTAGAGGCGAAATTATTTTTTTGTGCATTGCTGGTCAATTTTAAAACGGGGGTAGTTTAGATCTAGTGTTGCAATCTGTTTTAAGTATATACTGGCAAAATAATCAACAGAAGACATTATATTGTTGTTTTAGCCGATTATTAAAAAGAGAAAAACCCCTATATATTGGTTTGCTGACCCAAGGGTCACGGGTTCGATTCCCTGGCAGAGGTGAAAATGTATGTTTAACCTTTCATAATGATAAATTAACTGCCCTGGACTGTACTTTGTACATGTTCTAGGGTTCAAGTGTATTTATTTAACACACTTTGCGAATGTTGGTATCAGTTAAAGCAATTATATTTAGTAAAAATTGTAACATATTATATTAATACCGAAAGTAGATTGAAATTGAAAAGTATTATATATTTTGTGGTATCATTTTAAAGAAAAAAATATGTGGTAGTTTGTAGAAAATATGTTTGGAACAATTTTATTTAAAATGTTTACCTTAACACGTGCTTTTGTGTTATTGTTCAATAGGAGGGTGGAAATATCGGCTCCATCCTCTTGCCGCCGGTTGTGAGACCCCTTCACCCCGCATCAGAAGCAGCACCTCAACCAAGACAGGGAGTTCGAGCCCTGACTGAGGCGAGGCAGATGGAGTCAGCGGTCTTCCCGCAACCCGTGGTGGCGGTGACAGCGGGACCATCATTGGCTCCACAATCGGGAATTAGTGGCCCGGTAAACCAGAGTTGGTGGAGCTTTGTCCCAAGGCCTCCCTCTTCGAATCGACGAAGAGAGAATTAAACAATTGAGGCGTTTCTTTTATACTGGTAGAGAAATTACCGTACATCTTGGTGCTCCGGCAAGCGATCGTGACACATTAAGCTGGCTTGAAAAACAAATTTCTAATTTGCTCAGTCAGCTGAAGGAACATGGTCTCAGCGCAGATGATCATGTCGGCTTACTTTAGAACAACACGTTATTGACGTTGAATCCTGTATTCGTCTCTTTTGTGGGAGTGGATCAGTGCACATTTAGCCGGAATAACAAAGGAATCATTACGATTCAAAATGGCGACAAACTTTGCCTTGACCTTGGGTTGATTGTCACCAAATCTCTATGTGACATTAAAAGAGAACCAGGATGCATGGACGTGAACACCTTTAGACAAATCAAAATTGGTCCTCCTATTCAAAAACTCAAAGCAGAGAAACTACGGCAAAGGTGGTGGGCTAACCGAGCTGAAACAATTTCAAGCATACCTCGCCGAATGCAAAATCATAGTGTTCAGGGAGCGTTGAGGGGAGGCAGGTCCTATATGATGGGCCTACTCCTCCCGAACATTCCTTTAAGGGCTACCTTGATTTGTATATTCACGACGATAAGCAAAACCATTTTGATGTCTTATTATCCTTGACAGCCACGTTTAATTGATCGTACTTTTGCCGCAAGTGCCGTGTGCCATTTGATCATAAGAATGCACACAAATGTGAATCTATGTGCCAAAAGTTCTACACTAAAGCGGTCCGCAGTGGAGGTCGAACTGTGACCTATAAAGAATGTGGAAGTTGGTTAAAAAACCAGTCATGTTTGATAACCACAAACGTCCCGGTTTTTGCAGAGGTCACATGTCGCTCTGTGATTTCTAAAAGTTTTTGAGGTATGCGGTAAATTATTCAGTTTGCAAAGATCAAATTATTCACATAGGTGTTTTGAGACTTTTTGTAGAGTATGCGATACATATCGTCCTTTTGGTCATTTCTATTATATAAAGCAAGCCCCAGCCAAGCCATCACTGGAAAAATGCAATTTCATGTTTGTGTTCTATGATTTTGAATACAGACACGAAACGTTTTTTGAAGGTGCGGTCAACACGTACTTGCATCTGTGTCGTGCAGACGTATTGCAAGGCCTGCATTCATATAAATGTAAATGACCATAATTGCACCGAATATGGGGATGATAGGAGTTGCATATTCAAGGGTGATGCCACCATGGCCCAATTTTTCGGATTTATAGATCAAATTAAAGCAACAAATTTTAAGGACATCACTCTCCTAGGCCATAATACGAAAGGCTGTGATGAGAATTTTATTTCAAAATAAATTATGGAGATTAAAAATTGGACCCCAGAGCTCTCAATGGACGGTGGGATAATCATGTAAATGCGTTATGGCCTGCTCCACTTTATTGATTTGCTCAATTTTCTCCTGGTGTCATTGTCCAAGATGCCCAAGACATTCGGCTTGACTAGTATTTGGCCAAGGGACATTTCCCCAATTTTTTAAATAAAAAATAAAAGGGGGGAATAGGGGTCCCTTACCACCAAAGGAGGTTTACGGCATCGGTGAAATGTCGGTTGAGGGAAAGGAGCACTTTGTTAAGTGGTATGACGCGTTGGTAAAAAAAAAATTATGTCTTTGATTTTAACCACGATTTGGAACTGTATTGCGTGAAAGATGTAAAACTTCTACGAAAGGCCTGTCTAAAGTTTAGATATATGCTTATGGAAAAAGCAAAGATGGATCCTTTCAGAGAGTTGTGTACGATTGCAGGAGCGGTCATGTTGGTTTACAGCTGAAGTCATATTAAGTAAAATATCATCAGTATCATTCCTAACGGTGGCTACCGTTGGGCAAACCAACAGTCGCACGTCACCGTACAATGGCTTTGCTGGGAGGTCCAGCAACGCTGTGTCTCTATACTTCATGTGGGTAACGGCTGTGAGGAATATGCGTTAGGACGACGTGTAAATGGCGTTGTTTCAGCTGGAGATACCAACACCGTATTCCAGTTCTGGGGCTGATATTGGCACTGGTGCCCTCTCTATAAAAAAACATCCCCCACGATACCATGGAAGCGCGCTATGAAGCGACCATGACTTACGTGGAAAAGTTTAAGAATGAGGCTACGCGTTCGTAGAAATGTGGTAGTGTACGTTTAATGTAATGAAACTAGTGATGGGCGATAAATCACTGACTGTGATTTTTTCACAGATATCATTTGATCACCGCTATTCCCAGTGACTCGATTTCAAAAGTATCGGTGATTGAGATATCAGTGATCGGAAATACTCCATACTCGCATCAGATGGCAACAGTTACTCGAGACACGGAGCTAGTATTGCTTCCTCAAGACACTCGAGTAAATACTCGCTTCGCGGCCCTTGTTATTCTTTTATTTCTTATTTTCTACCAGATTGAGAATCGACCTTATTGAATGGTATGATTTACGTGTTATTTCTATTTAAAACACTTGATCTCGTAGAGCACATTTTTCAAAATCCATATCAGATTGCTACGTAAAAATGATTTTAATGGTTTAAATGTTTCATTCACATGCGTTTTCAATAAAAGATATTTGTTTTTAATAACAAAATCATCGGTGACCTGGCGGTCTAGGGGTAAGGTGTCCGACTTCTGTGCTGGCGGTCGGGGTTCAATCCTCGGTCCCGGCACAGATTTATCTGATTACCAAACCCTTCCTTCACCTCTGACAAAACATCTTGTGAATGTGGGGAATGCCAGGCCTCCACCGTGGTTCGGATTCCACGTTAAACTGTAGGTCCTCCATTTCATCTCACAAAATCACCCTACCATTACACATTACCGTAAGTGCGTACAACCTGAACGGGTAGTAAGACGTGGTGCTAATAATAATAATAATAATAACCAAATCGAAAATCTTGCTTAATAAGCAAATCACATTTGGGATTTTTTTCTCGGTGATCCTATACCCAAAGTCGCTAATAATAAATTAATATAAGTAACAAAATAGAAAATATATAAATAAACCTTAATATTTACTATACGTTGATGATCTTAATCATCCTATAGTCTAATCTAAAGTATATTTGCTTCTAATATATATAGTTCATCTACGATTAGATGTACGGTATTTACAATAAAATAACACTACAATAATATAATATATGACCTGCATTCCAAACAACATTTCCTAAACCAATCGCCATTATGTTATGTTCATTTTTAATGTCACATAAATTTTAACTGTAGTAACACAGATCACTAAATAAATTACACAATTACAAGAGTTTCTCATAGTACGTCAAATAAGTTTTAATATTGGTATTCAAGTTTACCATAATGTTTGTTGGACAACTAGTTTTGCCAAAATTATATCAGTTCACTATAAAATATTAATAAAATAAGTTTTACAGTTTTGCTTTCTTTTCTTATCAACTGTATAAAACATCTTAAAACGCATACTTTTGTATTGACTGTACATTAGTCAGGCAACATGAAACCCAGATGAAACCTTGAAATATTAGGTAGCTGTATGTCGATTGTCGATATCAGTACCGACAAGAAGAGTTTATGTTAGGCCATAAAGTATCGAATTTCATTGCAAGCCGCCAAACACCCGAGTTATTAATTTCCCTTCCAACCGATACTCCTATTCGAGTAAATAGTAAATACTCAATACTCATAAATACTCCATACTCCATACTAGATTGTACTCGCCTACTCGGACAGCAGCTAAATACTAACTAGGCTTGGCCGTGGTTGGAAAGTGAAAAAATATCAGTCCATCAAAACACTGTGAATATAGGTACCAGTGAAAAATCACTGGTATAAATCACCGATATTTTAAAATCACAATCATTGTATTCACTGATATCGTAAAATCACTGTTTCGCCCATCTCTAAATGAAACGTACAGACAAAGACTTGAAACAATTTGTACTACAGCATGAGGTGTACAGCAAAGAGCCCCTCAGTCTCAGGGACGCATTCTTTGGTGGGCGTACAAATGGTATCAAGCTCTTCCACAAAGCAGACTTTTCTTGTGGAGAGAAAATCAAGTACTTACGTTTGCAAGTACAAAAAAATATCCCATCGGCCACCCCCTAATTCACTTGAAACCAAATTGTCCGTGTATAGATCAAGTAGAAGGCATAGCCAAAGATACCGTGACACCTACGCGGTATTTATTCATGCCCGTATTGCCTACACGGATGCACGACAAGTTAATGCTCATCTTGTACAGGAAATACGGGGAGGAGAAAATCCAAGGCGAGTGTCAGCACAACGACAAAACTGATCGCTGGTGTAAAGTGGTCAGGGTTTTAGGCCAGTAGCTCTCAACCTTTTCATTTATAAAATTATATTAGTTTTTCCTTTAGTTTACATATTAATACACTCAAGATACTGAGAGTACTAAACTAATAAATACATTGTTCTTTTCCATTCATCTAGGCCTAATTTAATTCTCTTTATTACTATCAAATGGTTAAGTGGGGTTTGATGGTAATTATAAGTTATGTAAATCATAACCAAAGTTGTAAGCAATATATGTTTTAAATTTAAATTCATTAACTTCATTTTCAGGCCTTTAAACTTATAATATAAAATAGTTTTTCATTATTTAAAGTCTTTGTTGGAATATTAGAGTTATCCAAATTTGTTACTTTTACTTTTCATTTTAAGCATTGTGCAATGTATTAATAGCTTAACCCGGAAGCTGGGAGACGCACCTGTTTCTTGCACGTGTAGTCTTTCAGGGGAGGGGGAGGTTTTTGCGCGGACTCCTGGCCAATCAGTGCCTCTAGTGTAGCGTCTGTTTTTGACCTTATCTGGAAGGAAAGCGTCAGACTCGGGCACTGGCCGGTTAGCACGCAAAGAGTAGAGACGGGGGACTGGCCGGTTAGCACTCAAAGAGTAAAGACACGTACTTATTGTGAACTTATCCTAACGTGTAGACACAGTCTCGAGATGGGGGAAAGTAGAGGGAGACTAGGTGGCTAAATAATTCATTTTTCTAAACTAAGCATCTGTGATGATACCATGTAAATGATTTCTTTAAAATAAACTTCAAATTCAAATGCTACGCTAAACAATATCTTTTTTTGAATCGGCTGTGTACCTCTACCCCCACCATTATATATATATAACCCCGAGATGCTCTACCGAAACTGACTGCCGTGGACGACAACGTAAGAAGATGAGTTGAGGCTAGTTCTCAACCGCAGATGGCGGATGTAGTGACTTGTTACAAAAATGGCGAAACAACGCGGGGCTATTAACAATCAGCTGACTGGTTACAAAAATGGCGCAACAACGCGGGGCTCGAGAGTTGGATAAAGGACCAGCCACATCTACGAGTCTACGACGCATCTCCAGTAGAGCCGATGTAGCAACGCGCACGCGCTAGCAGAAGAAACGGCTGGTGGAATGGAGTGGAACACCTGACGTCATCACAAAGTATCGTTATTTTTTTAATCCATGTTTTATAATATTTATATTTTTTATTATAATATCATTGTTTTGGTTTAAAATTTGGATTGTAATGTCAAGTAAATTTTAGGTAAAATTTCAATCAATATAAAGTAAAATTGATATCTTAAGGTTGGTCACATGTACTGGCGTATTGTTTGTTGTTTCGTGGGAGTTTTTTTTGTGTAACATTAATTTTTTATTTCGTATTTTGGAGGGGAATATGCGCTGGTTGGCTAGGGTTTTATTTATAATCGTTGCTTAAAACTTTGGTAGGGCCTAGTTTGTAAACATGTTGCCTAAAGTAGTGGAGGCCAAAGTGCCAAATAAGGGTGTAGGTATTGTTTCGTGTGATGATCCACGCATTATGGACATGCTTCAACAACTTCTGTTGGCATATAAAGCGGTAACTAGTGAATATAAATCGGCAGCTAGTGAACAGAAAGCGGCGCTTACCAACATGGTTGAGAACCGGGATGTTAAGTTATCAACTCAAATCGATAACATAGAGGTGAAATTGTTAAGTGCCTTAACTGTGGGTAAATCAGAGAATGAGGTTAAGGTAACCGAATGTGAGGTTAGAGGTGACATTAATAAGTGTGAAATTGCCCATGATGTTAAATGTGGGGAGGCTCTCATATCTCAAGGCAGTGAGTGTGATATTATAGTTAAGAATGTCAATGGTGATTGTGACACTATTGCCACTATCTCAAGTCAAGTGGACAGTTTGGAAGAGTTTGTGCCCCAAGAATGTTATGATGATGATGATGATGATGATGATTTTGAAGTCACAGTTCCCAGTGTTGATGTTGTGGTGGTCATTGCCCACCAAAATACTGATAGTGGTAGGGACATTGGTGTCAAGGTGGAAAGTGAAGTGGGGTCCTCAACTAAGACGGTTGAGTGTGTAGGGGGCCAAAGGGCCCATGCCCACTTTGTTGACACTCGGGTAGATTGGGGTGAAGGCCTTGTAGTCTGTGGAGTCCTAAGCGTGACAAAAGAGAGTGTTAGGTTAGGGGACAGTGTGGCTGCTGGTAATATAAGCATGCCTACCAATCAGAGACATGTAGGCCACCATCTTAGGTTTCATTGGAAAGTGGTCCAAATCATTTGGAGCCAGGAGTGGCGTACGGGGTACACCAACTCATTGAGCAGAGGTAGGCCACCAGAGGAGTTAGGCCTAAGTCTGTCACTGACAAGACCAAGTGTTATCAGGTTGTGGTTTGGTTTCAGCAATATCAGTTTACTCCATCAGCAGAGCATTCAAAATCAGATCCAGTGGGGAGTTAGTTTACCCGAGCAGGTGGACGGCGCTCAAGGAGGAAGGATCCATGGAGACACAATGGACATTTTTCTGTCCCCATAAGGAAATAGATGTACACAATCTCTTATGTCAGGTATCACTCCTCATAATTATATAAATTATAGGTGATAATAATAATGTGCATAATGTAGGACTAAAGTTTATGTAAAAGTATCATCCAATTAATAATAATGTTGAAAAGTTATCATTAAAAATAATGAAATAATAATAATAAAAGATATCCAATTATACCTTAAAGTTTACAGACATGTAAAATAATGATGAACTTATATATTTTATTAGAGTGGCTAGGGCTAGTAATAAAAACCATTAGAATCAAATATAAAATTAGGAGTAATTAATCAAACATGTTGTATTAAAATTACTCTAATTTCTTAAAGTAAATAAGTTTTATGCTCGAGTAACGACAATTTTCCATGTGACTTGTGGCATCTAAAGGGGATTTAGCCATTTTTGAGAGATTTGTTTAGTGTGTTCGGGAATAGATTTTATGCGGGACTTAGTTGGTGTGTCCTGGAGAGCAAGTTAGGGACAGGCAGGTCATTTAAGGGAAACTTTTGATAGGAGTTGAGTTGAGGAAGGGAATTTCTGCCATACAGTGGCGTGTTGTGATGTCAGGACTTGGAGCCTTCGACGTTTGACAAGTGTGAGGTTTTGTCACAGAGGTCTGATTACCTTGTGAGTTTTAGGGGGCAGGCATTGAGACCTGGGCCACCCAAGTTAAGAGAGTTTTGGGAGTATTTCTGGGCCAGGGGGCCTGCGGTAGTTCTGGACCGCCCGTGGTTGCCAGATATTTTGAACGAGGTTTGGACCGTTAAGAGAACGCCTCTTGTGTGTTTTGAAGGCCTGAGCAAGGGGATTGTCGGTCACTGTATGACGGGAAGTATTTTGAGGATACGTTCCAGTTTTTGGGAGTGAGCCCTTATCAAGTTTGTTTTTATGGTGCTCTCTGGGAAGTTATAAATATAAGTCCATATAATGCCATAGGTTTAAAATAACTTTTTCTGAATTGATTTTGTTGGAGGAGTGATTACTATAATAATAATGAATCTCAATAGTAATAATATTTCAAAATGGGAGTTTGCATTCAACTACTAAAGTCTTATTGGAGGTTGTGTACAACAGGGTTCTGTGTGGAGGAAATTTGGAGTCTGTGTGCTGTGGAGATGTTCAGCCTTGAGCTTTTCCTTTTTTTTATTTGGGGCTATGTGTCCTCCAAATAAATCTACGGTTAGGTGATTTTAGATCCCTAGTTTTTACCCTTTCTCTGTTATTAAACAGTGTACGTGTATGATATTACCCTTTCTCTGTTTGAAACAGTGTACTTGTATATTTTTTCAGCTGGTTAGCTGTGTTATTTAAGTTTGGATTAATTCTTTAGTTAAGTTAAGCTATTTTTCAGTACATGGTTTTTTTTATTCAGGATACCTGGTGTAGGTAGTGTGCTCATATAGCCATTTTTTCAGTTGACCGTGAGGTTCGTAAATTTGGGAGTGTTCATATAGCGAGTTTGGCCACGAGGCTTTTGAGGGTGTGTTGAGACATCTTATTGGAGAGCTCATATAGCGGATTTGGCCTTAAGCTTTTTAAAGTTTTTTTAAGGGTGTGTTGAGACATCTTGTTGGAGAGCTCATATAGCGGATTTGGCTTTAAGATTTAAAGTGTTTTTTTGTTTTGTGAAATAGAGACTGTGGAATGCTCATATAGTGAATTAGGCCTTAAGCTCTTATCTTATTGAGTCTGTGGATTCATAAGTTGGTTTATATTAGTTAGGAGTGTAAACCTTTTGTAACATGCTTGTAAAGATTGTACAGTCTGCTCTTTTTTGTGTCACCATTTGTCATTTTGGAGGGAAATTTAGATAGGTTGCTTTCAATACTGGTGACATTTTGGGAAACTTTCCCCATTTTTTAAAGCAAAGGGGGCTGTAAAGTGATCAGGGTTTTAGGCCCTTAGCTCTCAAAATTTTCATTTATAAAATTATATTAGTTTTTCCTTTAGTTTACATATTAATACACTCAAGATACTGAGAATACTAAACTAATAAATACATTGTTCTTTTCCATTCATCTAGGCCTAATTTAATTCTCTTTATTACTATCAAATGGTTAATTATAAGAAAGTGTGTGGTTTTATGGTAATTATAAGTTATGTAATTCATAACCAAAGTTGTAAGCAATATATGTTTTAAATTTCAATTCATTAACTTCATTTTCAGGCCTTTAAACTTATAATATAAAATAGTTTTTCATTATTTAAAGTCTTTGTTGGAATATTAGAGTCATCCAAATTTGTTACTTTTACTTTTCATTTTAAGCATCGTGCAATGTATTAATAGCTGAACCCGGAAGCTGGGAGATGCACCTGTTTCTTGCACGTGTAGTCTTTCAGGGGAGGGGGAGGTTTTGGCGCGGACTTCTGGCCAATCAGTGCCTCTAGTGTAGCGTCTGTTTTTGACCTTATCTGGAAGGAAAGCGTCAGACTCGGGCACTGGCCGGTTAGCACGCAAAGAGTAGAAACGGGGGACTGGCCGGTTAGCACTCAAAGAATAAGGACACGTACTTATTGTGAACTTATCCTAACGTGTAGACACAGTCTCGAGATGGGGGAAAGTAGAGGGAGACTAGGTGGCTAAATAATTCATTTTTCTAAGCTAAGCATCTGTGATGATACCATGTAAATGATTTCTTTAAAATAAACTTCAAATTCAAATGCTACGCTAAACAATATCTTCTTTTGAATCGGCTGTGTACCTCTACCCCCACCATTATATATATATAACCCCGAGATGCTCTACCGAAACTGACTGCCGTGGACGACAACGTAAGAAGATGAGTTGAGGCTAGTTCTCAACCGCAGACGGCGGATTTAGTGACTAGTTACAAAAATGGCGAAACAACGCGGGGCTATTAACAATCATCTGACTGGTTACACTGGTTGACATGCGTCTGGGTGATTGACAAGATCTAGAAAGTCATTGAGAAAGGCTACACCATTGTAGCACTACACGGAGTGTGGGAGTACAATGTATCTGTTTAAGATCGTCAGACACGTTGTGGCGAATTGTTTCACGGGTACATTGATACTTTTGAAAATGAAACAAGCATCCACCGGATGGCCAGAGTGGTGTATCTCACAAGAGGAAAAGTTAGCTTATATTCAAAATTATGAGGAAAGAAAAGTGGTAAAACTAGATTTCGGATCTGTTTGTAAAAACCCTGGTCTCCGCATTCTGGCTAAACTCTTTTTAAATTCACTACGGGGAAAGTTTGGGCATAGACCTGATTTACCATACGTAGTCGTTGTTAACGACGTTCAGGGCATCCCCAAATATCTGACGGATCCGTACATCACCGTAGACAGCGTCATTGATGTAAATAATGAGGTTATGTTCCTCAATTACAAGGATGCGCGTGACGCGTTGCACCATAAACCTAACACGAGTGTGGTGGTGGCATGCTACACTACTGACATGGCTAGGTTTCACTTATATAGCATCCTTGAACAATTGGGGGACCGCGTTTTGTATCATGATACAGATAGCGTTCTACTCACTGAACGCCCCGACGATTGAAGTCCACCAACCGGAGACTTTTTAGATGATCTCACTGACGAAGATCAAGATTACGGTCCGGGAAGCTACATTAGCGCCTTTGTATCTGGCGGTATCAAGAATTACGCGTCCCGAGTTTGTGTTGGTGGCGATTCTGCCAAAACAAAAACGCTGTGCAAGGTTCGCGGGATCACCATAAACCATGGCAACCGGAACGACGTTAATTTTGACGTTTTGAAAGCAATGGTCACTGAACAGTCTGCGGAAAGATACATACAGATACCGCACAAAATTGTAAGAAAAGGTCTTGAGACTGTATGTGCCGTTTCGCAGACTAAAGTCTACCGGGCCGTGAACACCAAACATCGGATAACCGATGATTATAATACGTTGCCGTTTGGGTATCAGAGTCCTTGTAAACGCACTCGCCACGACTAAAAGGTGATCATTTAGACGGGCTGAATAGTTACTCTTTTTTTCACTTTAGACAGTTCCAAAGACATACCATTTTTCAAAGATTTGAGATTTTTTTTCATATTTTTTCTGCATGAAAACACGCAATTTTTTTTATTGATTTATTTTATGCACACGGGTTACTTTTTTATATTTTTAATTCGCCAGTACAATCCTCCACCTACCTGATTATTTCTAGTCAATATAATTAGTTATTTGTATATATTTTAATTCTAGTCAATTTTTTCTTGTACATATTTTAAATTGAAACTATCTGGTTGTGTTCAAATACTCTCTAAACTGGACTTTTAAATTAATACCAAGGCCACTATTCCTGCTACGAGCTCAATAAATTGATTATTGTTTCCTAAACGTACATATTTTACTTCAAGGTTTAAGATATATTCTATAATTATCTTTTTTTTAAATTAATTATTATAAGTATATTTTTGATCGTGTGAGATATATTTGTATAAACATTTATTTGTGTGTAAATAAATATTCCAAGTATACTTTTCATGGTGCGAGATATATTTGTAATAATTTAATTTGTGTAAATAAATATTCCAAGTGTACTTTTCGCTCTTAGAGATATATTTGTAAATAAATATTTAATGTATACTTTTCACCGTGTGAGCTATTTTTTGTAGTAAATAAATTGTTATGTTTGTGTTTTAACGTCTACACGCCCCACCCTCCTATCCTATAAATACAAGTTCATATAGCTTATAAGCTCAGTCTCAAACATTATGGACAAGTTGAAACATCAATTTTCGGCCATCATAGGGGCCCCTCCGGCTGTGAAAAGTCACAATTTGTAGCTGACTTTATCCGTCACTTGGACACAATGTGTGATGTTAAATTTGATACAATCTCATGGTATTATGCTTTATGGCAACTGGGATTCGAACAAGACGGGCCAAGTCCCCCCTTATATTCTGTAAGGGTTTGTCGGAAATGGATGACACCTGTAATTACTCTCCGCAGCTGATTATCCTGGATGACCTGATGCGTGAAGCCAACGAAGTGGTTTTTGATATTTTCACCAAAGGATGCTACCATTAAAATATTAGCGTTATGTACCTTACACAAAATATATTCTATCAGGGCAAGGGCTAAAGAGACATTTCCTTAAACGCACATTATATCGTGCTTTTTGAAAATTCCTGTTCAGATTCAACACTTTGCATGTCAAGTCTGTCCTGAAAATTACCGTGTATTACAAGAGACTTACGCTGATGCTACAAGTATTCCCCACGGGTATATATTGTTAGATTTTAAACAAGATACACCAGAATGGTTCAGATATAGACTCCACACAAATGTCGGGTGCTGCGTATACCTACCACGCAAAAGCTATAAAAACATCGACACTTCCCTATTACAGATCATTTCATAACAATGAGTCCCAAAGTGCTGAAGCAGGCACCTCTGCTACTTGCGATGTATCGCATGAACCCGCAGCATCGTGTCGTCTTGCAGAAAACGGCCGACAAGAAACTGGTTGACTCTGTTTGCGAGTGTGCCTACAACACTTTAAAAGGGCGGATGCCGTTGAAAAATGCGAAGAAGACAAAATTACGTGCTCACAAGCAGGTGTTGCGCAATCTGGTCAAATTAGGAGTGTTTTGGAAGAAGAAGAGACGACTTAGCCCCTTTAATTAGCGGTGTCCTCGGTTCCTTATTCAACAAGTAGACAATGGAACACACGAAAAAGATTATTTTGGTGTCCCCGGAAACATTACCAGGGTGTCCAGCCAAACTACATTTTAAAATTCCCTGACTTTTCCAGAGCCAATAGATTTTTTCCAGACCACTATACAGCCTAATATACATGTAGGCCTATATGAAGGGTTAAAGAATGTCTGCCTAAGGCAATGAGTGTTTGCGATCCAGCCCATGGGTTATACAAAACATTTCATTTACATTATTGTTTACGTATCTATGTAAAAATATTGAGTTATTTTAATGTTTACATTACAGATAACTAGATATTAAGAAACTGCTAGAAAGTAAAAGTATAAAACATACAGCGCAATCATAATATTTAAACCAAAGTTAAATAAAATAAGGAGGAATGAAACTTACCTGACATAATGTAAAGGAGAGAGAATTTACTCAGGTTAAGGTGGTTTAGTGGTTAAGAGTTTCTAGCTACAGATTCAGAGGTCCCAAGGATTGATCCCTGGCTGGATTTTCTGAGAACCGAGGTCAACTCAGCCTCTCAAGGACAAACCCCCTCAATCCCCAGAAGTTGGCACTACTCTTCGACAGTAAGCGGGAGCCGCTCGGTCAGTATAGTTCACTTGTGGGCAGGCGCCATTGAGTTTGATTTTATTTAAGTTATTTGTAATGTAAAATAAGACTGCATCTTCTTCCATGGTTCACTTCACATAAATACTACTGGTAAACAAATTACCTTAATCACACTATTAATAATTTGCATATAGTTTTATTCAAGTGCAGCTTTGAATAATTATGTTTGTTAAAGAGTTTCGAGCTTTAGTAAAACACAGGATAGGCCCTTTAGCTCAGTCGGTAGCGTGTCATCTTCCTGAGCTAAAGGTCACGGGTTTGATTCCAGACGAGGCCGAAAAATGTATCATTGAGCACATAAAATGTAAATACAAATTAAGATTGTTAGGACGCAATAAGTAAAATAAGTCATAATGATAGAAAAAATGTGTGTTTCATTAATAATAAAAAAGATTAAATTAAAATAAGTCCTTGTCTAAAAAAACAAACAAAAATAGTTTTTATAATGAAACATAGTAAAATAGGCACTATTGAATAGTTTGTTTGGGAAATATTACACAATGCAAAGCAGCCAATTAGAGACTTTTTTAAAATGTCTACAGTCTATAGGAGCACATACACATCATCTACAAATTTAAAAGTTTTATGTTCACCAGACAGTTTCTATTTTTTTAAAGCTTGCATCTGATCTTCAATTAATGCAACTTCTCTAGTAGCTTCTTCCATTAATTTTCTTTTTTTTGCTTCTAGTTCTTTTAGAGCCTTTGCTGCTCTCTTTTTCTCATTGGCACATTTTTGGGTTTCTTCATTTTCCTGTTGCTGTCTCTGAAGAGCTTCTTTGTTGCGGGAATGTGCATTACGCACAAAATGAATCATTTCTTTAGATATAACGACTGCCCCCACTCCTCCTGCAGCAGTTACTGCATCAAAAATGTGTCTCTGTGCAATTAGAGATTCTGCTTTTTGATTCTCCACAATACATTCCTTGTTTATAGAAAATTCTCTCCAGGGCAGCATTGCCATGTGAAATAATTAAAACAATCTTGAGGAAAGCTTCCAAATGTTCAGTTTCAGAAAAACTGTCAAGACTTGGAACGAAGGAGGGAAGATCCGCTAAGCAAATAAATACAAAGCCAGTACCCAGTGAACATAATATAAAAACAAAATCCCCCCATTAAACATTAATCTCAGTAAATACATGGCTAATCTAGCTAATATTACCTCAAACAAACAAATCACTATTTGACAGAATAGTTATCAGGATATCATTATTCAAATATTATTTACATAATACATAAATTACTTTCAACAAATTTCCTAAGATTCTATTCTCTAATGTACCAACTGTCAAAACTCTCAAGAGTAAGTTAGTCTTCCTCCAAGTTTTACACATGCCTGATTTTTCACGTACTTTCCTTCATGTTGATGCCTCCTCTGTCGACCTAGGTGCAGTTTTGTCCCAAAGATCATCTGACGGTGTTCATCCTGTGGCATTCGCCAGTAAAACTATATCTCAGTCTGAGCAGAAAGAATGTATTGTCTGTGTATTTGGCATAGATAAATTCTTTGCTTATTTAGAACAGCGTGAGTTTGAGTTATACACGGACAATATGGCGTTGTCATTAATGTGGGGGCATCCTAAGCAATTAGGAAAGATCGGGCGGTGGGTTTTATCATTATCCAAATACAAGTTCACCACCCATCATGTTACTGGTCGAAGTAACGTGACTGCCGATGCCCTGTCCCGGATGGCGGAAGACCTGGAGCGCATTGGGACTGGCAATATAGTACATCCGCTTATTGTGATTCATTCTATCCCTGAATCATTTGTTTTTATCATTTAACACCAGAGAAATGACCCGTGGTGCTCAGATATGATGGATAAAATACTTAATGGGGATGATGTGGGGCCTTATTCTCTTCACAAAGGTCTTCTGGTGGTTTCTAATGGTAATGGTAAAGGGAGAAAGATTTTTGCCCCAGCTGTGGTGCAACCTATGTTGATGCGCTATATTCACCATTAGGTAGTAGGTGGTCACTGAGGCATTCTTAAGACATATCGCAAGATTTCTATGGAATTCTTTTGGCCGGCGATGTATAGGGATGTTAAACTAAGGTCAGGAAATGTGAGGATTGCCAAAAAACCAAACCTGTGGGGCTTCATTCGTCCGATGTAGCCCAAACTGCTTGGGAGAAGGTATTTGTTGACTATGTAGGGCCCCTGACCTGATCCTCCTTAGGAATACTTGTGTGCTTATTGTATTGAATGTTTTTTCAAAATTTGTCGTGATGTTGCCTCTGAAGAACATGAAGGCTAAGACCACCGCTAACCCTCTCCCTAGTCGAGTGCGGACTGTGTTTGGTGCCCCGCATTTTTGTTAGCGTCAATGGGCCGTGTTTCAGATCGGATACCTTCAAAGACCTGTGATTTGGATGGGGCATAAAACATGTGTCCATCAGCCCCTACTATTCCTGTCCCAACCAGGTGGAGCGATTCAACAGGAACCTTAAGGTGGCCTTAACCATTTTTTATTCCTGTGAACAGGCAAATTGAGAGTTCTTAAATGTTGTCTTTAATTCGGTGTTCCACGAATCCACTAATGCTTATCCGGCTTCAGTGTTCTTAGTGCGAGAACTCAACCACCCTCTTTTGGCTATGTGGGATGTGGACCCTTTCCTAGGGGGGAGGGGGGTGGGTGATGAGGTCTCCCATAAAGATAGGTGCCAGGTGGTTTTCTAAAGTTTGAAGGGAGCTCATAAGAAAGTCGCCGATAGATATAATCGTGGGTTTATCCCTGTATTATTGACTATAGGAAACTCAGTTATCTGCAAATTTTACTCTCGGAGCTCTGCAGCTGAAAAAATGTCGGTGAAGCTGAGTCCCAAGTGGAGCGGTCCATGGCAAGTGTAACGATCCATTGATAACTAGATGAGCCTACGTATCGCAAGTAAAACCCACTAGTATCAGAGTCCTCATCCCTGATCCAGGGATGAGTATATGCAAGTCCGTCCTGTACAAATTGAAGTTATTGTGTGCAAGTTTTTTTTTATTACCCAAGGGAAAGTCTGGAGGAGATCTGGTATAGGTTAGCGGAGCTGTAACTCTCCGAATTTATCTTGTCACAAAATATATATACATTATTAAAGCCTTGTCATTAGAATTGAATTATAAGATCTGAGAAATTTAAATTGGAATCTTTGGCTAAAGTTGCTGTTTAATTCTGAGGTAGAGCTACTTAACCTTGAAATAATATAAATGACTACTCTGAGAATGCAACGTTTAGTGTAACTTGATTTGACCAATGTTGGTACATTAGAGAATAGAATCTTAGGAAATTTGTTGAAAGTAATTTATGTATTATGTAAATAATATTTGAATAATGATATCCTGATAACTATTCTGTCAAATAGTGATTTGTTTGTTTGAGGTAATATTAGCTAGATTAGCCATGTATTTACTGAGATTAATGTTTAATGGGGGGATTTTGTTTTTATATTATGTTCACTGGGTACTGGCTTTGTATTTATTTGCTTAGCGGATCTTCCCTCCTTCGTTCCATACATCACGGCATGGAGAAGAAAGCCCGGAAACATCTCCTGAGGTAGCTGCTAAGCCACTGGTGTGGTAGGAAACACTGAAGGACCTGAAGTGCCTTCCTGACATGGTGAGCTTGGTGGTGACCAGTAGCTAGTTCTGTGACCAAGAAAGATGTCTCTTGAATCACAGTGTCAAAAGCTTGGACTACCTAACTGCTGGGGATCGTCGGGGGCTGTCTCTTCTAGGGGCAGAGAATTTGTACCATAGGTACATACATCTTCGCCACCTAACTTCTGCCATCTACAAAAGTATGCATACTTACCTCGTTTTACCAGGAGTCCAGCGCTGTGTTCTGATCCTACACACTTCGACACACATGACTGTCCATCGTTCACATTAAACAAGAATGAAGTCACAGAGTGCTACATAATTCGGCCCACTTTCCTTGAGTGGCGAGCAATGTGCAGGCACTCTATGCAATCACGTGTGTTCCCCCNTTCGACATTGTGCGCGATGTGTGCAGGTGACGAGGAGAGACCAACTCACTTACTTGCTGAAGATGACATCATTGGACTTGAAATACCTCCCACGCATATTTTCCCCGCTGGGCAAAATTGAATATAAGCTTGTACTCAGCATGGAGCTATTACTATTTGATTCTATCAGGATACAGGAACTTACAACATGTAAGTGTACATTATGTTGGATAGGTTTATTATTATTACAGGAATACTGAGGAACGACTCCAACTCTTGCCAAATTATGTCAGGATGCATTTTAAACTGCTTTGGCATATTTATTTATTGGTATTATACTAAATTTATTTATCTGGTAATTAGATTTGTTTAGTTTATGGCCATGTGATGGATGACCTTATGCCTCTTAGTGCTGGTTAGGTTATATTTACAAATTAAAAAAAGTAAATCAACCTTTGCACACCATGTTGCATGATCACGATACATTATACGGCTTACAGTTGTAGTGTGTCTTGAATATAATATTGTTTGGTATTTCTACGCGAGTGGGAAATTAAGTAAAGGATTTTAATATGTTCAAAATTTATAGTGGAGTAAGAAAATAAGTTAGGATGTTATGTCGGGTGTTAGATGGGAATAATGACTTTGTAAACATTGTAGCCTGGGGTATGGCTATGAGCAGAAATTTAATAGATAAAATGAATAAGTTAAGGTAATATGACATGTACAAACTTTTTAACAAGTGTAGTTTCATATATATGGGTACCTTTGAATGGCTTAGCTATGTTGATTAGGCGATAGGGTGTTTACTCACTTTCAATTCTATTTGATTATTGTTCCAAACATTAACTCATTTGCATTTGAATGGGTTCTGTTGAATTAATAAGCATGTTCTTTAATCTTGACAATTACATTTAGTATATTGTAACCTCATGATATTATTCTTTTTACTTAAGTACATTCATTCGCTTCACGATAAATATTGTTAGATTATTGTTATTGTGCATTGTCCGCCACAAAAAAAAATAATATTGTTAATCTTTGATCATTATCTCTGGTGATAAAACAGCCTTCGGGCCTTTATCAATTTCATGTCATTTGTTATGCTTTTCATCAAGCAAACTTTATCTTCCTTTAACTCAAATGGTTGCCCACTTTAATTTTCTGATAGTTAACACCTGACTAAGAAAAGGAGTGTATATCAAGATCGACCCACTGACCTACTCCGCGTCAGAGAGGACTGGCGGCAATTCAAGGAATCATGTTTCCCACTTACCCCGGAAGCATCGGTCTCTGGTTCACTCCTCTTTCCCCCCGCCTTCATCCGTATTTCTCCTTTCTATATTCCTGAGCTTATCACTCTTTTTGCTTTGTTCCTTTCATATCAGATTTGGGGCTATATATAGGGCTGCTCACGGGTTCACATTATAGCCGTTCTACTACAACTAAGCATCGAAGGAGGAACTTCTGCATCGTCACGTAACCAAGAAGAGCAACAACCATGGAATCTAGGCCGTCAGATCCACCGTTACCCTGGCCAGGACATCTTGCTTAGAGTACTTGAGTATCGTGAAATCGTCGTTAAGTCCTTACGACTTAGGTCCTAGTTTTTGTTAAAAAACTAGACAATGTAGATCTAGATTTTTTATTTTTGTTATATATTTTTTGCGAAGCATTTTTTTGTTAATTTAAAATTAAGTCAAATGGATAGTAAATTTAGTTAAAGTTTTGTTGACTTAAAGATGGAAGAGTTTCATAAGTTAATTAATTAAATATCGTGTCCTACAGTCTGAAAGACAAGCCTAATTTTAGTGACTTAGTGAATCAAGTCCTATCTACTATTTTTTTTCTGAGTCCTTATGATACAGTCTTTACATTATGAGCCTTTGCTTAGAAAGTTGTAATGTCTTAGTCATAGACTTGCAAACTTCAACAAGTTCCATTAACCTATTTTTGAGGCAATATTTCTCATGACGCCGTATACGTCATGTGCATCTGTTTAACCTTTTGGATGGCTACAACCAGGCTGTCGGTCTTGTTTTCCATGTCACAGTTGAGTCAATGGAGGTCTATATTTTGGGTTGTTCAAGTAGTCACGCTTCTCGTGCGGTATTAGCTTCGGTGAACAAACCAGGGAACTGTACTAGTGTCATAGTGGGGTCCGAGCAAATAATATCTATTTTTCTTGCCTTTTGTTTGGCTCCTATTGTTGGTATTGCTCTTAGTGCAATTGCTATTAGAATATTTTGTACTATTGAATGCTCTGGCAATACCAAAAGGGAATAACCGCTGTTATCAACAGATCTTCTGTTGTTTATGATAATCCGAAATTTTTAAACGATATTATTTTGAAAACCCAATCAAGCAAAACTGATTAAAATTTACATGTATATCTTGTTCAATACCTTCAGTTAGTAACTATTTAATTGTTCTGCCTTTTTAGAAAAACGTCTACCTGTAGCCTGGCGCCTGCACAGCCCTTGTAGCTACAGTCAATACCTCACCATTCTCAAAGTCTTATTGTTTGCATCAAGCTTCAGACATATAACCTTTAATATTATTGTAAACCTTAAATTTTGTTATATCCGTTTTATTTAATAAATCTATTTCTTGTTAAACGTAATTCTTTTGCAATATAAATTGTGTTGCCTGTAGCCCTAGTTGCAGCGTAGACAGTTTGTTTATTTCAATTTGTTTGATTGTCTAAGTCACTACTGTCAAAAGAGCTATCACTTTCAGAAGGCCTATCTATGTTATTATTGCTTAACACCTTCAGTTTGTTTTACAATTTCACCATCATAATCATCAGAAAAATCTACATCATTATCACTAGTATTTACTAAATTATTTTCATTGATAAAATCACAAAGTATCGGTGTCATTTCTTCATCAATTAACCCAGTTTTAGGCCAAGAAACATTCTGTTTACTAGTTGATGCCAATTTATAGCTTAACTGTACTTTTAAATGAGTATCGCCTCTTTGTAAAAAAAACCTATGCGGAATGTTTGGTTGAAATATAATGAATAAAACTGCAAGTTCTATTCATACCGCTTCTGCCTTCTATGTAAGTAACACTTGCTATTTATGGGGAAAAAAGAGTTAGAAAAATAATAAATAAAACTGCGAAGTTCTATTGCCATCAATTGCAACACCTGCAATTGACGAATGAAATAAGAAAGAAAAAAAGTGTGTTGAAATATAAGTAATAAAACCACCAAGTTTTATTCATACAGCTCTTGCCATCTAAGGAGTATAAGCAAGAACACTATGTGCGAGTCCTGCTCATCAAAGTATCTGTATGGGGTACTATGTTATGACAAGCCCTGTTTGTCAAAGTACATCAAGGGGTTAAAGACAACTGATCCACCATCATAAAAATAATAACGACTGTTGTGTTATGTGTGAACAAACATTAAAGATTTACTTTATACCCAACAATGAAAATACTTAACATTACTAAGTGCTTTCCATCCAGCCCTTGAAATATACACTATTAATGTTATTTTATTCAGTAACTGCATAATGTCCAGTTAATAGCTTGAATATTATAGAGCTTAGGCCTACTTTGTGCGATCAACTTTATATAACCATGAGTATGACTTAGTACTATTTTTTTTAGCACTGCGTCTTATAACCTGTTTGGGTCATACTCAGTGAACTAAGTTACCGTACTTAAGATAAAAATAATTATTGAGACAAGACTAAAAGTGAATGTTTTGTGATTGAAGATGATCATATTTAATTTTTAAATTTGGCCTTATTTGTATGAAAATTGTTATTATTCTCGAAAAATCCGGGAAAAATTAATTTCCCGCTAAATTTTCAAGAACGTCCATTTACCTGTGGCTTAGGATCCACCCCAGTCCTAGTTATATTTATATTATTCAAAATTTTGGTATTTAATTCGATATAAAATGCTCTTTACACACACTTATATAAATTATTATGTTTTTATGATATAGTATTTTATTATTTATATTACATTAAATAATGTCCAAATTTGTACAAGTCTTCCCATATTAGTTTAAAAATCGATGCATATTTTTAATCTAAAATTATTATAAAGTGTTGTTTTTATAATTTTCCCGTTCCTGTCTCGATATTTTCACTCATTTCCCGTCTCAATATAGAAATTTCATTCCCATCCACCCTTACTTTCAAGCAATTTTAGTGATGACCACAAATCTTTGTTTCCTCTGGACCACTATTGGGGATTGTTTACTATAATACCCAAGGCTCAGTTGTCATATATCAAAATGTAGGCCAGTTTTCTTACAAAGATTCATGTACTCAATTTGAGATTAGCTGTGCATAGTAAAATTTAGGATTTAAAAAACCTTAGAAATAGCAAAAATAAAACAAAGACAAGTAATGTATAAGCTCTAATGTATTAACAAATCTAATGTAACATGTATAAGATAACAACATAAGTTTAGTAAATTTAAAATAGGTTGCGGCAGATTGGACAAGTTGCTTTGTTGCTTGTACTAAACCACTTGTACTGAAAAAAGAAACATTACATACAGTTAAAATATAGGTAGTAAATATTGCCTTTTAAAAGATAGATTATAGTAAAATCACTAGTAATTTATTGTTCATCAAGTTTTAAGTATTCAAATGTAAAATTTAAAACTTTTTAATTCATATTAATGGGAGTTAAATATAAGTGCACTAGCATTCACTTAAGGAAACGATAGAAAACTACTAAAAAAATATATCTGGTGCAACCCAGGTCTTGAAAATAAAAGCCCAATGGGCATACGGTCTAAGGAATACAGCCACAGTAGAGTGGATTACTGGTGATGAGGAGGTAAAAGTTTAAATCTTGGCTGAATGTACTCGGGATGGTTCTACCATCTCTTCTGCTCACTAATGCAGGAACATTTACTCTTAATTCACTCTCCCATTTCCCACCCCTTAAAATAAGTTAGTGAGCACCTGGCTGCTAAACATACAAATTATACATCATAGTTAAACTTGTAATTAGCGAGATAAACACTGGTTTTGAACTTCTAGCCAAATATTCTATAGAGAGTTGTTGTTAATACTTACGAGACAAGGTGAATGGAACTTCTTCTTGCAGGTGGAACAACACAGTTTAGGAATCTGGAAGTTGGAGCCATGAATGACTGAGAAACAAATGTAGCACTCTTCTATACCTTCAAACCTTTTGTCAAGGTTACTTTTCCATAGGGCTAGGCCATCCCACAGTGACCCATTCTAGAACACAGCACATAAAGTCATCGCCTCTGACAGTATGAGAATTAACTTACATTTATGGTGTACTGAACTACATAGAGGTTATATGATTATTTATAACATAAACCTATGGAAACTTAGGGGCCAGAGAGATTCTTAGAAAGCTCCCAAATATCAAGTTGAGTTGAGCTTAGGTTCAATAAATACATCCCTTTAACGTAAGAGACATGTCTTTTGGAAATAAGTGTGATGAAAGTGTATTTTGTGAAAAACATGTTTCCTTGCCATAAATATTTGCAGGAGTTAATATTACTATAAATTATATGTAGTCTAATGTGATGTTATTTAATGGCACTCAGTAGTGTTGACTAGATAGTTGTAAAATAAAAGCAACTGACGTTTCGGATACCTGTTTTATTAATGGAAGATAAGGTTAATTTAACTTTTGATAAATGAATAATACTCTTAATGAACATTAAACACAGAAGTGACATTGGTAAATAATGCTCTTTTTATTGTCTTTTTTTTTATATTAATCTTTTTCAGAAAAATCTCGGGAAATAGTTTTTCTTGCTCGTGTATCTGAAACATCCAAATTCGTCTAGAATCCCGCCCAGGCCAAATTCTTGTTGTGAAATGTTCAATTGAGTGTATCGAGGGGAAGGGGGTGAAAAATAACATAACAAAGATGGTATTGTACAGGAAACATCTGTGAATCAGGTGTTTTGAGTTCAAATAAAATCTTGAGTTGAAGTGAGTCATATTTTAGTTTAAAATGCTAAAATTATGATGTTAAATAAAATGAGTTACACATAAAAAAAACCATTAGCTTAGTTTTGGACACTAGTCTCTATAAATTATCATGTATTAGTGTAAGTTCTTAAACATGTACATCATATAATAATTCACCTTTTCAAATTTAAGTGGTGAAGAGCACCATCTGTTGTGGTGGTTATTAACTATTTCAATACATATCTTTAATCCCCAAAGTGAACATATTTGTTACGTATTATCCAAGAGTGTGATTATTGGCAATGTGAAGGTCTTATAAAGGTTGTATTTGTAAAAAAAATTGTGGCTTATTCTCCAGTCAATAATTAATAAGCACAGGAATTGTTATTAAAATATATACTAACATATTTTAGGCAGTTTATGGGGTCTTTCACGACTTAGAATTCGGGGCTTGCGAGCTCAGATTTTTTTCATTTGAGGACCTGGTATTTCAAAAAGCTTCAGAATTTGAGTATATTCATAATTTTAAAATGTTAGGAACTTATATTAATTTTATAAGTAAAATATATTTAAAATGTCACTAGTCAAAACAAACATAAAATGTAGGCATCATCTTTAAAATTCGAGATTTTAAAAATATACTAAAACAACATAAATGTTATTGAAATAAGAATTACATTCATCTTTATAAATAGTAAAAACTTTTGAAAAAAAAAGTTTAAGAACTGAAAATATTGGTTTTAAAATGAGAAATAACACTTTTAAAATAAGAACACTCAAATAAAAATATATTGGAAAAAATAATTAAAATGGTTTCAACACTCAAGTCTTTAAGGACATTAAAATTATATTGATAATTGTAAAAAAAAAAAGTTTATAGAATTTACATTTTATTTCCCTAAAATATGCTTCCTTAACTTAATTTGCCCTACAAGAAAACATAAAAATCACAAAAAGTTAGCGATTTGAAATTTTTCATATTTTGTTTATTAGTCCTTAATGTAATAATCATGTATGATCATGTATTTTGTTCCAATTCCATTCCTTTATGTGCAGGTGCACATGCACGTTGCGTTGTATGGGTTCTCACTAGAAATGATCTTAAAACAAAGTTTATTTCAATTACATGTTTAATAATTATAAAAGTTGATGTTCATTCTTTAAAATGAAAGGTGAGATGATTGAAATAATATTTTAGTAAACAATATGAAATTAATAGTAAATGCTTTTTTTTTTAATTTAAATTTGTTAAGTTTGGTAAAATATTAACACGATTATGGTCAACAATGATTTTAGACATGTTAACCAAAATAATTCTATAGCTAAATAGTAACTAAACTATTGCTAGTTTGGTAGTTAACCATATTTACCAAGTTTAAAATTAAAATATCTTAGGATCGAAAACATTCAATATAATATTTTCTCAATGTTAAATTTTTAATCTAATTGATATTATTATTTTAAAAAGAAACCAGGTAAATATATTAAAAATAATGATTATTCAATTATTTAGTAATTTATTTAGCTATTTATATTTTCATTGATTTGTCATGACAAAGCAACTTAAATCAAGGATAATTCAAAATGGACGACAATATTGAATAAGTTTATTGGCCGAAAGTAGTTTTAAAGCTCTATTACGTTATTATTGTGAAATTTGATATCGATTTCAACAATTTGTTAAGTTACCGGTACTGAATGATCTATATGTGGAAATGCCAATATTATCTGAATTAAATAGCCTATTGCTTACCATTGTGTTTTAAAAATTGATTTGTAGTACATCAAGTAGAGGCGTGACAAAGATTAGCTCAGCTCGAAGTTTGAAATCCTAGTACTTGCTGAGCCCTACTTAAAACATTATCAATATTATTGAATCAATGTCGATATTATTGTAGCTTCACAGACAAACCCCTAGTATGAAGGTGGATACATGAGTGTAGTACAAAAATGTACTATGTAAATTTAAAAAAAGAAGTAAGTAATGTTTTAACTTTTCTCCTTTGTGGGAAGTAGATAAGGCGCTTATGTTTATCATTTTAGCACTAAGGGGACCAAATGCTGCAACAGCTGTACTCTAGATGTGCAGGGAATTGATAGGGTTTTTTGGAGCTAAATCCTTACGCCCAATCCTATTTCACTGAAGGTTTTTTAAATCTGTCTTAAAGGAATCTTAATCTTTTATTTTCTTGTCCACCTCGTCTTCTAACTGTTCAGGCAATCCGAAAAATATCAAATTTTATCATAATTAATTAATAGGGGTCTGCAAAGCTTAAAAAAATTCGAACCCAAAGCGAATCTTGGTCTACTTCATATTCGATTAAAACCCAAGTTTGGCTTCAGCAGCTATTCGAAGCTTCATCTATTATTCAAAGTCTAGTAACTGTATTACAATTATATTTTATATCAAATAAAAATGAACTGAAACTACCCCAATAAATAAAATATATGTTTATTGTTTTGAGTTTGCTTTATTTTCTTGGTGGAACTTGGTCAGTTTCCATAAAACTTTGAATATCAAGACACTCATACCATTAAACCTTTAATTCCCTTGACCACAAACATTAATTGGTACAAACAAGATAAATTTCCCATTGAAAGTTTAGATTGAAATAAATAATGGTTTTTTTTTCAGCGTGTTTAAATAAACTTTTGGAGTTAATTGTTTACTACATAAATCAGTATGTTCAATTCAAATCCCTGTTATTATTATTATTATTATTATTAGCACCGCGTCTTACTACCCGTTCGGATTATATGCACTTACGCTAATGTGTAATGGTAGGATGATTGTGATATGAAATGGAGGACCTACAGTTTAACATGGAATCCGAACCACGGTGGAGGCCTGGCATTCCCCACATTCATAAGATGTTTTGTCAGAGGTGAAGGAAGGGTTTGGTAATCAGATGAATCTGTGCCGGGACCTTTATTCTTTATTCTGCCCCAGTATCTATTACATAAAAAGGGGCGTTCTTACACATAATTTATTTTTACATTGTCCCTTAATTTACTAGTCCTCCTTTTCTTTTTCAAAACAATATATATATAGATATTAGCACCTAACCTAATGTCCTAAAATTTATCATACTTGTCCTCCTTCTAGGTGGTCCGCCCCTGGTATTTTACGCCTTTTTTTTTTTT
>CABEEJ010005032.1:35909-55364 GCA_901482245.1 Timema douglasi
ATTGAACCCCGGCCGCCAGCACAGAAGTCTGGCACCTTACCCCTAGACCGCCAGGTCACCAAAATCCCTGTTAATGTGTAGGCCAGTGGCAGACTTGAAAGATAGCTGAGAACATGTGTGAGGAACATAACATTCCATTCATTATTTTTTTTAAACGTATGCAAATAGTGAGTACTTATAAACCAAAATTGCTATTAATTTAGATAAAATCCTATAGATATTTTACAAAAAATTAAATCAAATAAAATCTACAAAAAATTGTTTATTTTATACAGATTACATGAAGAATTAAAATACTAGTAAATTTACTATCATCAAGGTCGTATTATTTTCGAGATTGGCTATAGGCACCTTAAAAATCGAAATAATATTTTTTTTAGTAATTCACATGACATGATTTAAGTGGATTTATAGAATCAAAGGTTTCCTTGTTGATTTGTAAAACAGAAAAACTAAAGTTCTTAAACACTGTACTTCTCAAACTTATAAACGCACCTGCCAAATTAACTTAAACTCTTGTTTTTCTATAATATTGTTCTTGTTCTCAAACGTCCGTTGACTCTTTTATGTTTTGTTAATTTGTATCTTGTTAGTGAAAGGTTAATAAAACATCATAGAGGGAAAATTCATTGATATAAAGCAAACGCGTGTTTTTTTTAACTACTCACTCAAGCTGTACACATAAAGTGTTTTTAATACAAAGGTAAAGTGAATATAACATTTATATGTTGGTAACAAGTTACAGATATTAGTGTTAAGAAAAAATTAAAGGTAATATTTAGTTTGATATTAGATAAATATACACACTCTCAACATAATATTTTTACTCAAAATTAAATAGAAAAATATTCAAACTTAAACTCGGCTTCGATAATATTTCCCATATTCGACTCGACTTAGCTTTGAACCAAAAAAGTGGACTTTGCACACCCCTATTAATTAGTAAGTTAATAATAACAAGGAACACTTTATTATCACTCAAGTTATTTTTGATTCTGTTTATAATTAACAAAAATTGTCATTTTTAAGAAATCCGAATAGCCGTAATATTAGATACAAGATTACGCTTGGACCAATATACATTTCATCACAGTTCTTCACCTGACAATAGTCAATTGGGATCAGTTAAATAGAGTTTTTCATTTTAAACTAATCAGATTTAAATTTGTTGAATTTTATAACATTGTAAGACAATGTTGGTGGTCTCAATTTAACTTTTTTATAAAAGAGAATATACAGAACACCAAGCCCCAATTAATCTTCTGTTTCAAGCTACATTACCTACTTAAGTTAGGTATTATCTATGAGGCAAGACGGGATCTTAAGGCCCACTATTTTTATATCTGATATTGTTTGTTTTCATTTAGGGTCTAAGAGTACTAAAATTTTTATCTACTGCCTTAAATGAAAGCTCAGATTTAAGTGGCTTTATAGGTTTGTTGTAAAAGGTATGTGTGTGTGTGTTTGGTAATGAATAATTCAATGTTTACTCTTATTTCTACTCATATGGGCTTAATTTTGCTAGGACTGTGCAGGAATAACATTTTGACTTCGGGAAATAATGATTTCCCACAGAAACGGGAAATAATTAAAAGTAATTTTCTACTTTAGACTTAAATTTATTTTTCAGATTTATAATTTTAAACTAAACTTAGCCTTTCCATTGATGCAATAAAAATGATAAGAAATTAGAAGCTCTTGGCAATTAAATTAAAATGTAGTAGTAGATGTCAAAAATATGTTTGAACATTGTCAGGAAAAGGGACAAAAACTCTGAATCAGTTGCAGTTACAGGTCTGAAAAATAAATTTTATTTCTGTAATCTTGTAGAATTTTTCAAAGGGAAAAAATATATACACTAAACATTTGTTTATTAATTTATTTTTAAATTGTAAGTTTTCCAAATGAAAACTAGATATTATTTTGTTTAATAAGTGTTATTAAGGTAGAATAAAAAACATAGGCCTAATGCATCACTCCATGGTATAAGCCCACAAGCAAGCTGTACCAATCGGCCACCACCGTTAGCAATAATAGTCCCAACATTTGCAGGTAGAGAGTCGTGTTCATCTCCCCGGCTGTTACTCTCAGTTTTTAAACCAGAGCTGCTACTTCTTTATTCAAGTAGCTCCTTATATGTCCACTCTAGGCTGAGTTTGACCCCATTCCAGAAAATATGGTTCACAGTTAAGTTTTGGAAGAACCGGGATAAAACCCGGAACCTCTGGAATTGTATCAAGGAACGCTGACCATTGGAAATATGTAACTCTGACCACAGTGGAGAGATATGAGTAAATTCTAAAGATTGATTAAGAAAATTTCTTAAATAAAAAATGCATGATGTGAATTTTAATAACTAGTTTCACAGTGAAACATTAATCTAGTTGAACTAATCTGAATAGAGGGAAGTAAGCCACAGTCTTGTTCATAAGAAACCAAAAACATCCCTCAATTAAGCCAGTGTGCCCCGTTACCTCTTACGATTTAGTTATTAAAATTCTCACAAAAAGCACTGTTGGACTCCAAATATCCAAAATAAAAATGGATACAATTCCAAACGATAACATTAAACCTGGATAAAACTTCTAATTAGCGATCTAAATCTAAGCTGTATTTCAAAATTTGACAAAATATTCCAAGTTTGACTGGTACATGTGTCATGAACTAGTATTTTGCAGAATGGTGAAAGCGATATTTTTAAGGGCCCATCTCATTTTTTATAAACAAGAATACACTCAAACCAAATAATAATCAAAGTGCTGTTCTCTGCAGTCTTCATTTGACAACAGTAATATTGAAATCATTAAGGGCTCTGCAAGTACTCTTATTCTGAGCTTCGAGCCAAGCTCATCCATTAGGATTGAGATGAAAGTTTTGTAGGCTCGTCATTTTCGAGCTTTCACTTGATGTACTTAATAATCACTTTTTAAAACACATTAGTAAGCATAGGCTTATTAATTGAGATAATATCAGCATTTCAGCTTATAAATCACTCGGTTACTCAACAAATTGTTTAAAATTATATCAATTTTCACATTAATAACGTAATAAAGATTTAAAACCATTTTCGACCAGTAAATATATTCAATATTGCTGTCCATTTTGAGTTCTACTCGATTGAAGTTGTTTACTTGTATTGCCGTGACAAAGCAATGAAAATAAAAATAGCTATGTATATTACTAAATAATTGAATTATTTTTAATATTTTTACTTGGTCCCTTTCTAAAATAATAATTTATGTTAAATTAAAAATGTAATAAAAAATATATAATTTTATTAAATGTTTTCAAACTTAAGATATTTAAAACTCGTATTAACCCTTTTGTTTTGTATTTAATTCTTACTTCTTACCTTCAGAAATGTTAATTATAAGTCAAAAATTAAAAATCTGTAAATTTGCATGATGATCATGATTATGATCAAATAATGTGATCTTCAACTAGTAATGCATTTTAAATAAAAAATTTAGCACAACGTTGTCTATAAATCACATAATATTATATAAAATTTTATCAATATAAAATATATGTCACATTTTACCCAAATGCAATGTTATTCTGCTACCAGAACCATTCTTAAATTTACTAGCAGCCCGCAATAGTGTCAAACCAATCGCTAAATGAGGATTTGACAGGCCAAATATTGGCCTAATATAGGTCTTATATAATAGAAAGAAAACTTTTGAAAATTAGGTTACATCAACACAACTTTGTGATACATTGGTGCTTTCCTCAGTGTAGTCTATAAGATCATCTATCTGTGTTAGGCATGGTTTCAAAATAGGAATCAGGTAAAGAACAAAAGTAAAATATCAATTAGAAGAGATAAAATAAATTTTAAAACTTACAGAATTATTGAATTTTTCAATTGCCATACTAACCAAATATTATATTTATTACCCTTCACATGGCACAAATTCATTAATAATAAATTTAATGTTACTAACACAGTAGAATAACAGGATAAATATAACAAATACTACACTAATAAATCCCTCAACAATGTTTTCTGCCCTGTAAATATTGCACGTGTGCTACAAGTAGTGAAATGGGGATGTAAGCAAGTACTACTATTGTTATAATTTATCAGCTGGTAATTGACAGTTCTCAAAACTAACACCGGATGTCAGAGGTGCATGGGGATGCTAGTATGAAAAATTCAGCGTTCTAACACTCTTGTGGCTATTTCCAACTATCGCAGAAAAAGTAGATAAAGTTTACACGTTATGGGGTAAAGTCGATTTCCGCAGTCAATGGCTATAATGCTGAGATCAGATATATCCGATTAACGTAGCAAAAGGGTTAATTAATATGTCTAGCTACAAAACAAGCACTATTTTAGTTACTATTATTTATAGAATTATGTTGATTAACCTGTCTAAAATCAACGTTAATCTTATTTATTGCAATACATATTTTACCAAACTTACCACATTTATATAAAAAAAGAATTTACTATTTCATATTGTTTGCTAGAAATACTATTTTAGTCATATTATTTTTAATTTTAAAGTACGAGCATCAACTTTAATAAGCATTAAAAATTGAATTGAATAAAATAATGTATAATGAGAGCCCACACAATGCACATGTGTAACTACGAATAGAGGAATGAAAATGGAACAGAAGACGTGATCACGCACAATTACACTAAGGAATAATAAACAAAATACAAAACACTTCAAATTTCTAACTGTTTGTGATTCTTACGTTTTCGTAGAGACCCCAACTTTTCAGTAGATAAAGATGAGCCAAAGTGTTGAAATAAATGGTGAAAAGTGGTAAAAAAAAAATTTCTTCAGATATACATACTTTACATTTTAAAATTACAAATATATTCGAACTAGACTCAAACTCGGTAGCTTTTAGAAATACTTGACTCAAATGAAAAAACCCAGGCTCGCGGACCCCTAAAATCAGTGAAATAGTTTGATGTGTGGGTGTACCTGGTAAGTGAGGAAAACGTTAAGTTGCATAAGCCAGTTCCTCCACTGAGACGTGTCCACCATCTGCTTGCTACTTTCCACAACGACAGGGCCTAGTGGGTGGTTCAAAGGAAGCTGGATAGACAGTTCCAAGGAAACCTCATCAACATGGTACACAGCCACCACTTCTCGGGCAGTCGGATGTACCTTAACCTGCACATAATAATCAATATATGTTATCAGAGAAGAGGATCATTTACAATATTCAATTGAGATTACCTCCATGACAAAGTGATTATAGTGGTCAATAATTATAGCTCGAAAGAAATATATTTCAAACTTTGGTGAGGTTTAAAATAACTACACACAATGATTATACAATCTCATGACATAGAAACTAACTTGACCTCAACACACTTAAAACAACAAATCCATACCAAGCATCGAGATATTTACTAATTGGATAACAGTATGAAATATCTTAGTATCAGTTATAACTGAACCAGCATTCCCTAAATTTGAAGACAATAATGTAAACCACTTGGCCACAAATAAACTAGGTTTGGGCTGGGCCGATCAACTGTTTTGCCGATTAAGCCGCTAACTGATGTTGATCATTTCGTTTATCTAATTTTAAATATTACAAAGAAAATATGCAATAATAGTACTAAAAAATCAACTGTACATGTAGACCATTTTTATTTTGTTTGGTATAGGTTTAGCATTGGGAATTAAAAGAGTGAAAGATGGAAAAGTGAGAGAGGAGAGGACAGAATAGTTTAAGTTGAGGAATGTCTTGAAACAAGGACAAGCGCTCGCGCCATTGTAGTGTGTGCTAATAATGGATGTAATGATGAGACAGGTGATAGGAAGAGTAGGTGAAGGAAATATGAAAGCAATGGTGTTTGCAGATTACCTGATGGAGTGAGGAAACAAGGCTATAGAAGTGCAGGAGCAGTTGGATGTAAGGAATGAGGTGGTAGTACAGTATGAAATGAAATTTAATGTAAAAGAAGAGTGAAGTGGTGATTAGAGCACAGAAGGAAAATAGGCACAAAAGGGGAATAACATTAGGAGGATGCCAAATGAATAAAGTGGAAAGTTTCAAGAACCTAAGAAGTGGTAAAGGAAAGAGGAAGAAACAAGAGATAAATTTTTGAAATGAGGTAAGCAGAAGCCTTTCACACAAGCGTCAGAAGCTTGGTCTGGAGTCAAGATGTGCCGCAAAAGTACAAATGAGTGATGTACAAAGTGTATTATGTTCCAATACTGTAGTATGCATCAGAAAAATGGGTAAAGAAGGAAAGGGATAGGAGATGTAGGGGACAAGTGACAAGGATGGACAGGGAGGGGGAGAGAGTGAATGAGGAGCCCCTGCAGGAAAGAAGAGAGAAGGCGAGATTGAGGTGGTATGGACATGTGAAGAGGATGAAAGATGGGGGGATTCCAAAGAAATTTCTCTAAATCAGTGGTCTTCAACCCACGGCCCATCGAGTAATTTTAGGTGGCCCATGAACCAATTTTATATAAAACAATTTTTCTGCTTGAAAATTTTGTAAGCTAGGGCTAAAACTCTAATCTGGGAATTTTTGTGACGCTTCTGCAGCATGTGGCCACACTGAGACTCCAACACCTCTAACTGGGAGTCCTCGCAATACTTTTGCAGCACGTGACAACACTGAAACTCAAGGTTAAACATCTGGAAAACTTCCAGCTACCCTCATTCCCTCCCCTTTCAGTATGCGTCAGCCTTTTGTGGTGTGGTGTTGTTTGTACTTTGTTTGGTAAATTATTTTTTGTATTCAGTTTTTTAATAATGGCTGCAAGCACAAGCAAAAAGCAAAAAATTAGGGAATAGGGAAGGCTGTTCAATGAGAAGTGAACAGACTTGTATTTTTTTGTAAATATTAAAGAGAAACCAGTTTGTTTGTTTTGTAATATCATGGTAGCGGTGTTGAAGGAATACAATTTAAAGCAGCACTACGACTCGAAGCATTCATCTAAAATGGATTCAGTCAAAGGGCAACCGAGTTAAGATATAAAGTGGCCGATTTGAAGAAAAAACTGCAATGTCAACAAACATAATTTAATAAGTAAAATGTCGAAAGTGAATTAAGTGTTAGGGCAAGTTATATTATATCTGAGAAAATAGCTTTGAAATCAAAGCCATTTACTGATGGCGAATTTGTAAAGGGGCGTATGTATGGATTCGGCAGCTGAAGTTCTGTGTCCATCACAAAAACATTTGTTTTTAATAGTTTAGCTATCAGGAGTAACTGTGGCCAAAAGGATTGAAGAATTAGCGAGCGATATTGAGAATACACTTAAAGAACGTGCGTCTCATTTTGTGTTTTTTTTTTCATTGGCCCTCGATGAGAATACTGACATTACAAACACTGCCTAGTTGGCTTATTTTTACCAGAGGAGTTCAAAATGCCTTTACCATAACAGAATAATTGGCCGTTCTTTTTCCAATGAGTGGCACTACTAAAGGCACTGATATTTTTCATGCTGTCTCTTCAACTTTGGAGCGATACGATCTAAAGTTGAGCTATCTCCCCGGAGTAGTTACTGAAGAAGCTCCTGCAATGGTAAGGAAGAATGAAGGTGTTGTGGCACTAATAAGAAAAAAAGCTAGTACTGCTACATGTCAAAATGGCAATTTAAAACAATATCATTGCATTATACACCAAGAAGACTTTTGCACTAAAAGTGTCTGCTTCAAAGATGTTATGAAAGATATAACATGAATAGTAAACTTCATCAGATTCCAAGGAATGAACCACAGGACATTTAATACATTCTTTAAGGATATGAACTCAGAGTACAGGGATGTACTCTATTACAGAGAGGTTCGCTGGCTCAGTAGAGGTAAGGTACTGAAGAGAGTTTTCAACATGAAAGAAGAAATTTGTGAATTCATGGCAAGTAAGGGCAGGCCTGTCTATCAGTTCAATGACTCTGAATGGATAGCTGATTTCACATATCTTACTGATGTTTCTATGCACCTATACGACCTGACCATACAATTACAAGGTAAAAACAATTTGGTACATATGCTCTTTGACCAAGTAAAGGCATTTGAAAATAAACTTCGTCTGTAGGAAGTCAACTACAAAAAAGGTGAATTAACACACTTACTATCCCAATACTATCCCAATGTGAAGTTCATAACAATGAAAAATACATTACTACACTCATAGATCTAAGGTTTGATCTTGATACGTGTTACCAAGATTTCAAATCCAATGAAAAATTGTTCAACATATTTTCCACTCCATTTAGTATTGATGTTTATTATTATTATTATTAGCACCGCGTCTTACTACCCGTTCGGGTTATACGCACAGTATTGATGTTGAGGATGTGCCAAGCAATGTGAAAATGGAGCTTATTGAGTTGCAGTGTAATACAGATTTAAAAGAGAAATATATATGAATGTAGATCTTTTGACATTCTACTAAAAATATGTTGAAGAAAAACAATTTCAAAATCTCCAAACTCATGCTCTGCTCACAGCATCACTCTATGGCAATACCTAAAGCTGTGAACAATTTTTCTCAAGGATGAACATTGTTAAGTAAAATTGAGGAACTGACAGACTGACTGACGCCCACTTAGAAAGCTTCCTTCGAATTAGTACATCTGGCATTAAAGCCACCATTGAAAAATTGGTTAAGAAAATAGTGCCAAGTGTCTCATTAAAATTAGAACCGAAAACATATTTAACAACACCTTTTTATATGGGTAGAAATTTATTTTCTATAGAATAAGCTTAATTTTAAATTTAAATTTTCAAATTTTTACTATGATTTGTTTTAGAATTCAGGTTATTTTAACAGTATGGCCAAATTACATGGGGCACAACTGTACAAACATGAAATTGGAATATTAGATTATTTGTGACATATTTTATGTAAGGTGTGGCCCGCAACACTTTAGCTGGGGAAAAAGTGACCCTTGATTCAAAAAATGTTTAAGATTACCGCTCTAAATGGAGGTGCCACGCAGGAGGCCAAGATAAGAGACGAGGAGAGTATAGGAGTGGATTGGACTGGCGTGAAGGAAGATAAGTGGTGGGAGGACAGGAGTAAATGGAGAGGCTTATGTTTGAGACAGATGATGATGATGATAGTAGGTTTTTCTTTATAAGTTTAAATTAAAGCTAGAGTTAAATTAAATGTATTTCACTTTTATCATTAGTCCTAAAACATTTTAAAAATAGTTTCGGACAAATTGACGCCATTTTTCTCATAGTTAATTTTGTGGTAGTTTTTTTATATCAGAATTTTTATTTTGAAATCTGTGCAAAAAATATGCAAATATATATATACCTTATAAAGAGGAAAGATTTGATTTTCTTGTTTGTAATGGATAAACTCAAAAACTACTGGACCAATTTTAAAAATTCTTTCACCAATATAAAGCTACATTATCAGCGAGTAACAGAGGCTATATTTTATTTTGAAAATTTAATTTATTCCACATTGCGAACAAAAAAACAAAAAATCAAAGCTTTACTCTTTATAATATTAGTGTAGAAAAAGAAGTGTTTGTCTGTGTGTTTGTTTGTTTGTTTGTTTGTTTGTGTGCGATGCCCAGCCAAATCTACGGCACGTAGAGATCTGAAATTTTTAACATAAGTGTACGTGAGGGGGTCTGAATGCAACTCAAAGCAGAATTTTTAACTAGCTTTTAATTAGGCTATTTCTAACACAATACCACAGTGGGTCACGGGCAACAATGTGTATGAATGCTAGTATTATAATAAAAGCAGATTTTTTAAAATTATTATCACTCATTAAATTAATTTAAGTATTGAATTAAATATATGTTCTGAATTTATTATTTACTTTTGAAATCTGCAATAGTTCGTTGGTTTTAACGTCTCTTGACATCTTTCCCAGGTTCAACAACTTAGTTCACTTGGTAGCTTGTCTGTCTACTGAGCTAAGGGTCCCAGCTTTGGTATCTGGTATAGCCAGGGCATTGTGTATGTTTAAGTTATTTTATAAGTTGTGTGCTGATATAATCAGTCGGTCCAGAAAATTCACATTAAATATCTCAAGTAAATGAATATCTTCTCCAGGTTTGGCTTCCCTTGAATCCTCCTCAGTTTTGGCTTACCTTGAATCTTCCTCAGTTTTAGCTTTCCTTGAATATTCCTCAGATGTGGTTTCCCTTGAATATTCCCTAGTTTTAACTTCCCTTGAATATTCCCAGCGTTTTAGATTCCCTTGAATATTCCCAGTCTTAGTTTCTCTTATATCTTCCCCAGTTTTGGATTCCCTTGAATCTTCCTAAGTTTTAATCTCCCTTTAATTTTCCCTAACTTTAGCTTCCCTTGAATCTTCCCCAGTTTTGGCTTCCCTTGAATCTTCCCCAGTTTTAGCTTCCCTTGAATATTCCTCAGTTTTAGCTTTCCTTGAATATTCCTCAGATGTGGTTTCCCTTGAATATTCCCTAGTTTTAACTTCCCTTGAATATTCCCACGTTTTAGATTCCCTTGAATATTCCCCAGTTTTAACTTCCCTTGAATCTTCCCCAGTTTTGGCTTCCCTTGAATCTTCCCCAGTTTTGGCTTCCCTTGAATCTTCCCCAGTTTTGGCTTCCCTTGAATCTTCCCCAGTTTTGGCTTCCCTTGAATCTTCCCCAGTTTTGGCTTCCCTTGAATCTTCCCCAGTTTTGGCTTCCCTTGAATCTTCCCCAGTTTTGGCTTCCCTTGAATCTTCCCCAGTTTTGGCTTCCCTTGAATCTTCCCCAGTTTTGGCTTCCCTTGAATCTTCCCCAGTTTTGGCTTCCCTTGAATCTTCCCCAGTTTTGGCTTCCCTTGAATCTTCCCCAGTTTTGGCTTCCCTTGAATCTTCCCCAGTTTTGGCTTCCCTTGAATCTTCCCCAGTTTTGGCTTCCCTTGAATCTTCCCCAGTTTTGGCTTCCCTTGAATCTTCCCCAGTTTTGGCTTCCCTTGAATCTTCCCCAGTTTTGACTTCCCTTGAATCTTCCCCAGTTTTGGCTTCCCTTGAATCTTCCCCAGTTTTGGCTTCCCTTGAATCTTCCCCAGTTTTGGCTTCCCTTGAATCTTCCCCAGTTTTGGCTTCCCTTGAATCTTCCCCAGTTTTGGCTTCCCTTGAATCTTCCCCAGTTTTGGCTTCCCTTGAATCTTCCCCAGTTTTGGCTTCCCTTGAATCTTCCCCAGTTTTGGCTTCCCTTGAATCTTCCCCAGTTTTGGCTTCCCTTGAATCTTCCCCAGTTTTGGCTTCCCTTGAATCTTCCCCAGTTTTGGCTTCCCTTGAATCTTCCCCAGTTTTGGCTTCCCTTGAATCTTCCCCAGTTTTGGCTTCCCTTGAATCTTCCCCAGTTTTGGCTTCCCTTGAATCTTCCCCAGTTTTGGCTTCCCTTGAATCTTCCCCAGTTTTGGCTTCCCTTGAATCTTCCCCAGTTTTGGCTTCCCTTGAATCTTCCCCAGTTTTGGCTTCCCTTGAATCTTCCCCAGTTTTGGCTTCCCTTGAATCTTCCCCAGTTTTGGCTTCCCTTGAATCTTCCCCAGTTTTAGCTTCCCTTGAATATTCCTCAGTCTTAGCTTACCTTGAATCTTTCTCACGTGATTTAGACATCTGTTTGCAAAGTGACGTTGTGAATGAACTTGCAAAGACAATTAGTCCCTTCCCAACAGGTACAATATAACACAGACCTCCCTAACCTCCAGCCCCTTGTTAATGATGACAGAATTAACTGTTTACCTAGTCATTAGTATCCAGCCCGCTCCTAGCAACAGAACCAATGACAGGCTGTTTGCTAGGAACTTAAAGAGTCTATTAAAAAAGATTAGTTTTAAGAATCGGTGGGTAAAATGCCATTGGCTTAGCAATTGAACTATATTCTTCTGATAGTCAGCATCGGCCCACAGAAAAAAACTCAAATTGGTGAAAAATTATAACTTTAAAATGCAAACTATTTACCCCTTCCTTTGTTGTACTTTCTGACTAAAAGTTTCTGTACCATACATAATATGTTTAAACGTCCATCCATGACTGTTTCCAGCCTTTGGCCTGGCTCAGTTTTTTATTCAAATCATATATTCTTTCACTACCAAATTGCTAGGCCTGTCGTAGCTTCAAATATATATATATATATATATATATATATTTAAACATTATTTTTATTCTTTAGGGTGAAAGATTTCTGTAATATTGGGTGGGACTCCAATAGTTAAATTATGTATCGGTCCTCGGCTATGTTGCTTCGTACAATACTGGTAGGCACTGGCCTATTTCTATTAGACCTCTGGATGACATCAGAGTGGCATAGAGAAATAAAATAAAATGAAGATTTAAAACGTTTAGTGATGTTTTCTATACTCTGAATTATTGGTTATAAACTCCTACATTTATTATTCCATAACATACAAATCAAAACTTTACCCCCTTACAATTTACTCTAATAAGTGAAGATGGTGATGGACAATAAATCAGCCTAAAACAAACTATTACTAGGCCTGAACACTATATCAACAAAAGTCCAAGCTCATTAAAGAATATGATTGACCAAGAAACCTTAAATTCATGAAAAAAAAACTAAGTTATTTATAAATGTTCTGAAATGGTCTTTTGCAACTCCCAATTATCCAACAACCCCTCACATATTCCCGTGAGTTCTTGTTCATCTAACAGCCGTTAAGGTGGCCAGTTGTTGAGATAACTGTCCATTCCGCAGTCCCAGCACATGGATTTCCTCAAGGACAAAGTCCAGCGATACAAATAGCTCAAGAACACATACCTTTCCAGTGTTTGTTTAAGTACCACTGAACATGTGTCCAATCCTTATCAAGGACATTCTTGAGTTCCTTTAGATAGTTAGCTTTCACAACAAGAAATATTTTACTTGCCACGTGATTATTTTCCGACCTCTAGCATTCACGAGCCATCTACAGTCAAGCGTCTCTCTCAAGCTTGTTTTTGTTAACAACAATACTTTTGCCCGCATCTATCGCTGCCAACTCACAAACGCAAATCCCCCTAACTACACAACCACACATTTAATCTAATTAAGTAAGCTATGAATTACATATACACACAAACTGGTTTAGTTATGAATTATTAGGATTGCTATTCTTACCAAGAGATACGAATTAACATTTACCTGGTTAAAGGAGTACTATGTGTGGATAGAAAGTTTGAAATTCCCTTATTTGCAAAATGTATCATCCTTCCCTTCTGACTCAATTGGACTTTTTTATTTATTTATATTATACTCAAACTGCCAAATAGATAAAAAAACATCTCTTGCCTGGCGTTGGAGGTAGAAATATAAAACCACAAAAAAACTGAGGATTGACCCTTCGAAGTGCCAATCTAACATCATCTTCCTGCTAAGAGGGCAGCACGTGGTGGATGTAGTCGCTGATTGAGCCGATCAAGCCAATAATTCTTTGAGACGGAGGGTGGCATTCGAAAAATAACTTACAAATGTCACTTAAAAATAGTTTGAACTTTGAATTCTTACAGCCATGTTGCCAGTGCGTGTATTTTCCTTCTGCACAGACTGCATCTCCAAGGAGCACAAGAGCGGTGACATATATCTTGTGGTAACTTTCTCTACAAGACTAGCGACTCTTGGCTCTTCTCCGCTCCACCATTGGCGAACCATAGCGGGCAGTCTTCGCAGAGAGCAGAAATACATCTACAACACAACAAAATGTAAATATTGAGATCTTTTTTTTAAAAAAGCTGAAAATTAATTTGCTATGCCTTGATTTATATTCATGTGTGATTCAATATTTAAAATAACCAAGGTATAACAACCAAATCCAAGTAGTTTAAATTCTTAAGTTTTTGTTATTTCCCTCATCATGTCCTAGTACCCGTTCGGACTATCTACATATGTTAATTATTCTCATAGGTAGAAATGAGGAAGATAGAATTTAGGAGGAAATCTACTCACATTCTAATGTAGGGAGAGTCGATTTTTTTTTAGGAAAACTACTCTCATTACAAACTGCTAGGATAAAAAAATCCCAATTTCTCTATCACTGGCAAACCAGGCTAGATGTTCTTCCGGAAACTGTTTATGATCCTTATGTTTTTTATAGGGTAAATTAAGTACCTGAATAAAATTTTGGAGAAATATATTATTTATTAAAACGTCTGTTTTATTAACTTTTTATCAAGACAGTGTAGAAACACTCTACAATAATGTAAAGTAATAGTGAAGGCAGCCAACCTGAAAATATTGTTAGGTTAGGCCTATATATAAACATACGCACTTCTCTACTTGTTCTTACACTTTTACACTTCCCACTTTTTCTAACTTCCACAGTTGCACATTGTTTTAAATTTTCGGAAATATATATTTTTCATATGAAGAGAGTACTGAAAAAGTAATACTTCTGAAAATTCAAAACAATGTGCCATTGTGGAAGTTTTGAAGAAATGGTAAGTGTAAAAGTGTTTGATACCTTACATTATTGTGCAGTGTTTCTACACTATCTTATTGTACATTTACAAACCATCATGCAATTAATCATTTTATTATTATTATTTATATAATTGGTAGTGTAATTTTAATGTCCTTAAAAAAATTAGTGTTGAAATTATTTTAATTATCTTTTCTATTAGGCCCTATAGTGTTTTTAGTGTTGTTCTTATTTTTAAATTGTGTTTTTTTAAGTGTTGTTTCTAATTTTTAACCCATTATTTTCATTTATTAACTTTTTCCCTAAAAGTATTTATATATAAAAAATAAGTGTCATTCATATTTTAAGACCATGTGTTTAAGTATATTTTTTAAATCTGAAATTTTAAAGATCTGATACCTATTTGCATTTAAAATAAACAAATATATACCCTTACAATTTTAAAATTATGAATATATTCAACCTCGACTCAAATTCAGGAGCTTTTAGAAATACTCTAGTTTGACTCAAATGAAAAAACCCAAGCTCACAGACCCCTAGAAAATAGGTATTCCTTAAATATTTTATTATATATTTGAATCAAATGTTCATTTTATGTGTTTGTCCTTTATTGTTATTCATTCCTTTTACATGTTCTTTGGCCTAACATTTTTAACCAATTTCCTTTTTATCCCTTTTGGGTTTTTTGATTTCCTGTTTTAGGAAGTTTTGTTGCATGTTTCACTCTGCCTCCTGGAACCATAATTTTGAAACGTGTGAGTAGCGAGTCGCTAGAGTATTTCTCTCATCTCTCACACAATCTTGCAAACCCCTGATTTTGAAACATCTGCGCTGTGAAAACTGATTTCACACAATCGAAAAGCGAGCAGTTTCTACTCGCTAGCCTCACATCGTGCGAGACAGGGCCTGCCTGTCCAGTAGAGCATAATATAACAAAATGAATGGCACCCCCTTCTTTGGTTGCAACATTTTGAGAGAGATTTTGTTGAAATAAACCTTCCACTGTACAAAATAGGCTTACAGAAGCAAAAAATATGATTGCTTTGTACACTTTAGTCAATCCTTCAATAAAAATATTTATTGTGTGAAATTATATTATATTTTAAATTTTTCAAATTTATTTAAATGTCAATTTGGCTTACTCAGTAGAGTGACATCTTCATAGTCTAGAGTTCGAGTGTTCAAATCCTATAATATCCAATTATTATTTTTTATTTGTCAGACTAAAAAAAACCTTTAATTTTGAATTATTTTATAAGCATAATTCTTTTTTTAAATATTTTGTATATAAGTATACAATATATTTGAGCCTATGTAGATTACCATAATATTCTTCTTTAAAAATAATTTAAAAAGGTATTATATTAAAAACTGTCCATTAATTTTGAAGTTTTGTAAGTAGGTGAACAAATGATTTAAATTCAGACAAAAAATTAAAATTTTATAAATGAGGTAGGATCAATCTTGTGAACTTCTGAGTTATATACAAGCATGCTACCAACTGAGTTAAAGTGTGTCTTTAAGATAGAAACAGTTTTTCTACTTATAACTGAGATATTTTTGCGACAACAAACTTAAATGCAAACAACTGGAAGATGGTTTCCTGATCAAATGGAAAAAATGCTTTACATGATGCACTCGATACAAAAATAATGTTTATTTCAGTTACATATTTTGTATAATGACATGTTGAGGCATTCCATCGCCTAAATCCTTTGGCACATCATAGTTTTACAGTGTTGTCAGATTGAAAGCTCGTTCGCAACGAAACAACGCCACACCAACTCGCACAACAGTAGAAACCTTTCAAAATTAGCTCTGTTTTGGTATAGCCTGCAATTTGCGAGTTCATGAGCTGTGAGTATTTTCCCAAGTTGTAAAATTAGGAGTCCTGATGAGATCTGATAGAATGAAACCTAAGTCAGGGGAATGGGTGTTAACCATCACTATCTTTAAGAAGTAGCCATTACCACTTTGTCTAGTGGCAGCAATGTAATGTGTGAACTACATTATTCTTTGCATTGTAAAATGCATTATGTGTTTGTTCCTGTTATGTGTTTCCATCCCTCTTTTCTGTAGTCATAGTTCTTGCATACATAACAAAATGTACCACAAAAAGTAAAATGAGGTTTTCCTTTAATGTACACTTTTATGTCTGTAATTTTACTATTAAATTCAAATAATGAAAAACAGTGTTCCTAACAAATGGAGCAAAGGTGTGACCGTACCATTATTCTAGAAAGGACCTAGGAAACAATGTGTAAATTAAAGAGGTATCACCCAAAGTTGATGGATAATATCATTGAGAAAAAACTAATGGCACGAATAGAACTACAATTAGAAGAAAAACAACATGGATTTAGGAAGGATAGGAGTACCAGAGGCCTGGATTTTGCCACAAGAAGGTTGCATAGATCATAAACACAAATATAGATTTTTAAGAATGATAATTGTTTGTGAGAAAAAATTATGATCATATAAATTCAGGTTTTTAGCTAAATTTAAGATAGCTCTCTCTCTCTCTCCTACAAGTTATAATTTGTTTTAATCAAACTAAAGGAAAGATTTAAAGACTTTACAATAAAAATGTCTTAAAATTGAGCCAAACTAGTAAAATTTGAAAATTTTGAGGTAGAATAAAAAGAATCAAGTAGGCCTTACTTAATTTTTTGTTGATATCAAACAAATACTAAAACCCTAGATTATTTTTTAGATGGACACATATTTCTAGTTGTGTTTAAGTATTCCAAACAGGTGAGCCCATTTCATACTGGAAGAACAGCTCCAATTTGAGGCAGGCAACTTACCCAGCAAGCCAGGTCTTGCAGTGTTTCACTGCGACTGCTTACACCATATTTCAAATTCAGGCCAGACATAAGCACTTCTGAAATCTTAGACACTTTAACATCCAATAAACGTAGAATCTCCTCTGGCATTAGACAGAATACTGTTTGTAAAAGGGTCTGCATGAGACCTTTATTTCTGAAATGAAAAGAAAATCAAACAATTACAGAAGAATGCAGAAAATTGATTTTTCATTGTAAAAGTTGCATTGTTTTATTAAATAGTGAAATGACTTTAAGAAAATTGTATTTCAATTTTTAAAGGCACATGCAACATATTATTACAAAAGAAAGAATGTAGGAGAACCAAATTAGATGAACCAAATCTATATGCTTTAAATTAGGAACGGGCCTTCAAATCCTTAAAGATATTTGAGATTGAGTCATCTTTAAGGGTTTTTTTTCTTCAATGTTTCAAGTGAAATTTGTTTTAGAGATATAATACTGCTTATTGGTGATTCAGAACCAATTTAAATTATAGGACTAAATATAGGATAAACTTAACAACTAGACCCCGGACCAGTAATTTAACACTTAACTGAATGTAGCGTATTTCATCGCATTATCGTCGCATCTTTTATACCTAATTATTTGGGGATAAAGTAGGGTGCGACCAATATATGAAACCTTTAAAAAAAATACTACTTAATATTGTATTGGCATGAATATAATGCAATGTTTTTCTCCTAAAATTACCCTTTGAAACACTGTTCTCGTATTATGTGTGTTGCCTAACATTTTCCATAGAAAAAACGCCAGATTCCAAGGTATATTTTGTATCATGATGGGACTGTACTGGTTGGTCTAGTGCGCTCATCTGTAAATAGACTGAAAGACAAAACAAAGAGAGAGAGAGAGAGTTACTATGACCAAGTAAGTCTACTCGACTCAACATCAAAACGAAGAGAAGAATTTCCCCCTAGCCCCGTTCATTCCTTGAATGCAGCTGCTCTGGCTGGAATAGTATGGCGAATCTAATAATAAGGTCAAAACAACTGGTAGTTTATTTCACGTGCCTAGCCGAGCTGTGTGATTTGTAAAAGGGAGTGGGCAGGCAGGCAAAATCAATCACAAGATGATACTCACTTCTTCCCACGGGAGGTAAACTCGTGAACGTTTGAAAAACAGTGTGACCATTATGCAATGAAACTATTTAGACCAACTTTTCGGACTGAAAAACAGGGTGCAACCATTATGCGGTGAAATACAATGAGAATGTTAAAGTTAGGACTCTGCGAGTACTCTTATTCCGAGCTTCAAGCCTAGATTGTCGCTTAAGCTCGGGATCGAGCTCGAAGGTTTGGTAAGCTCATCATTTTCGAGCTTCCACTTGATGTACTTAATAATCAATTTTTAAAACGCAATAGTAAGCAGTTTATTTAAATGAGATAGTATCAGCATTTTCACTTGTACATCATTCAGTTACTTAAATTGTTAAAAATTAATTTCAATTTTCACATTAATAATGTAATAGAGCTTTAAAACCACTTTTGACCGGTAAATTGATTCAATCTATTCAATATTGTCATCCATTTTGAATTATACGTGATTGAAATTGTTTACTTGTATTGCTATGACAAAGCAATGAAAATAAAAATAGTTAAGAAGATTACTAAATAAGTGAATGATTCTTTTTACTATCTTTACCGGGGCCCTTTCTAAAATAATAATTTATGTTAAATTAAAAATGTAATATTAAAAATATGTTATATTAAATGTTTTCAAACAAAAGATATTTAAAACTCGTATTAATTATTACATTTAGTTACAAAAATTACTCGTTTAGTTACTATTATTTAGTTATATAATTATGTTGGTAACCCTTTTTAAAATCAATGTTGATCTTATTCATTTCAATACATATTTTACCAAACTTACCAAGTTTATATTAAAAAAGCACTATTTCATATTGTTTGCTAGAAATATTATTTTTAATTTTAGGAGTATCAACATTAACTTTTATAAGCATTAAAATTAAATTGAAGTAAGTTTCTTGATAAAATAATGTCTAACGAGAGCCTGTGCAACTGTGCATAAAAGAATGGAAATGGAACAGAAGACGTGATCATGCCCGATTAAACTAAGTAATAATAAACGAAATACGAAACACTTCAAATTTTTAATTGTTTATGATTCTTATGTTTTCTTATATGGTGAATTAAGTATTTTGAAGCATATTTTGGGGAAATATTGTCAGAGTACTCAAGTTTATAGAAAGATTAAACATTAACAGTACATACTGTAACTAAGAACATGACTCAACTGATACACAGGT